>PVIR01007668.1:0-59691 GCA_004026965.1 Petromus typicus | reverse complement strand
CTCTGCCTCCCGAGTGCTGGGATTACAGGCGTGAGCCACCACGCCCGGCACTGTGGTATGTGGTACTGGTTGCTGCTGGGTGTGAGTCTCCATACCCAGTATAGTATGTGGTTACCGGGGATTGAACCCAGGTCCTTGCGCTTGCAAGACAGGTGCCGGAACCACTGAGCTAAATCCCCGGCCCGAGAGAACATACTTCTATAGTATTTTCTCCATGAACATGGTATATTTCTTTCTTTGGGTCTTCTTAATATCTAAATGTTAGGTAAATGGTGATAGCCCAGTAAAGACCCAGCCAGCATGAATTTGAGATTTTGAGTGAGACTTCCCTAGAATAACTTTGCAGGAAAGTCTGAGTCAAGCTTACTGAGTTGGCATGTTTTATGAGCAGTCTCAGCTGCAGTGTGAGTGCAAGGAATCAGTGCAGCAAGAATGGTGGTGTATGTGCCATAGTGACAGGTAATGTTCTATTATGGGCGCACTGTCACTTCCCAAGGCAGGTGGGGCAGGTGCATAGTGTCCTAGCAGTGTAGGCTGGGTGGCAACAGGATGTGAGGGTATTTGGGGGGGGGGCTCAGGTGGCTGGGATTACACACTAAGGGAACTCAGGTGGCTGGAGGCAAACGGAGGTCAGACCTATCATTTAATGAAGTTTTACACTTCCTTCAGTAGTTCTGATACATATTTAGATATTTTCTCATCATGTAAAAAAGTGAATTTGTACCACTCTAAATAAACTTTTTGAAAAGTTAAAGTTTCTAATTGTTGCCTGTATAGAGAAATACAATCTAAAATAAATCTAAATAAATTAGTTTAGTTTAAATAAGTTTGGTTCAATCTAAATAAATCTAAATCCAGTCTGCTTGCCAAAGTCTTACATTCTAATACTTTGGAGAGTCTTTTGAGTTTTCCTAAGTAATCATAGCATACATTTAACTATACTTTTATTTTGTCTCCTAATTAATATAATTTTTTTCTTATGTGAATAGAAGTTGTATTGGTGGAATATGTTTTCAGTTCTGATTTTGTTTTTCTCCAGGTGGAGCTGACACTCATGGTGATCTTCCTGCCTCAGCCTCCTGAATGCTGGGATTACAGGTATGTGCCACCATTCCTGGCTCCTCTTTCCTGATTTTGAAATGAATGACTCTAGTAATTTTTGCTTTAAATTATTTATAGGTACTACTGTTTTTAATCACTTACCAGTTTACACTTCCACTGCCCACTTTGTAAGGTCCTCACTCAGTGCACCATGCAGACACAGCAGTGCCTCTTCTCACTTAGCTCATAGTGGCAGCTATTTGTGTTGAGCGCCTTGCTAAACTCTTGCCTCATCTCTTCAGATTCTATGAGGATGGAGCTCTTTCTGTTCACATGAAGGCTTAGCAAGTGTACTTTGGCTTCTTTAGGTTTGAAGGTTTCTTTTTTTGTGGAAAACCTGGACAAACATGCTTGCACGTAAACGTGAAGAATTTGCTATCTCTGGAGGGGGGGAGGTGTTCTTCGTATAGAGGCTGCACGGGGGTGTGGCTGTCATGCTGGATATGCTGTTGGCCTTCTAGGCTGTCTCCTTGCTCGGGCTCTGGATTGCTCTTCTGAATATTCTTTCTTTTTTTGGAGACAGGGTCTCACTTTGTAGTTCAGGCTGGTTCTAAACTCACTGTGAAGCTCAAGGCGAGGCTTGAACTCACAGCAATCCTCCTGCCTCTGCCTCCCAAGTGCTGGGCTTACAAATGTGAGCCACCATGCCTGCACTGTGCTATGTGGTGTTGATTGCTCGTGGGCGTGAGTCACCACCCCTGACATTGTTGTATGTGTTTACCAGGGTTCGAATTTGGGACCTTGAGCTTGGGTGGCAGGTGCCAGAACTGCTGAGTTAAATCCCTGGCTCATCCTCTGAGTATTGTTAAAGCAGCAATCATTATGAACTGAATTGTGCCCCTTTTTCCCCTTCATATGTTGAAGGCCTAACCTCCAGTGTGACTGTATTTGGAGAGGTGTTTTAAAAAATTAAATAAGATTAAATGAAGTCATAAGGGTGTCCTTGTAAGGAGAGAAAGAGCTAGAGTGTAGCTCTATGATAGAGCTCTTGCTTAACATGCATAGGGCCTGAGGTTAAGGCCCAGTATTGTGCATGGTCCATGCTAAGAAACAGAGTGTTACAGGTGTTCCAAGGTTACTTAAAGTTGGGAGTGGCTAGTGATAAGCTTGGTTTAGATCACTTTAGAAAAAGTCAGTTCCCAAAACCATTGTACAAACAGATTTTTTTAATGAAATCAACACACAATAACAGATTAAAATAATGAAAAACAATGTAAGCCAATAAGCTTAATAAAGAGAGAAATAATGAAAAGGAAAAAAAGGAAATAAAAAGTTGGTACACAAAAATAGAGAAAATAACCAAAACCAAGAAAAAAAAAAAGACAAGGAAAAGAAAAAAGTGAGAAAAATGAAAATAAAATTACAAGTGGGAAAAATGGGAGAACGTGAGAAAGAGTAAAGAAAAAAGAGAAAGATAAATTTAAAAAGTTGACAGAAGGTCCATGTACAGGAGAGAAAATAATCTGACGTTGGCCACAGTCTCGATCATTGAAAAACCAGGTTCGTCGGTTGGAGAGACTGGAAACCGAGGTTTAGCAGGGAGTGGAGCAGGTGCTCAGAACTCTGCCGCTGTGCTCTTCAGGAGCGCTTAGGAAGAAGCAGCTCTTTTTTGGAGGTGCTTGGTGATACTGAAAGATTCCGAATAGCATTAGGGTCTTGTTCATGTGGATTATGACTATTAGTAGGAATTAATAAAACCTATTTGATGTTTTAGTGTGTTCTTGATTTCTTCTTTGAAAGACTGACTATTGAGTTTTTAAATATTCAAGTATGTGGGGATTTCCTTTCTCTATTAACTTTTAAAATTTTATTCATATTTCAATTTGTATGTATAAAGTCAAAGGACTTTATGTGGATGGAAAGAATTAAAATACCATTCTAAAATGACAATTTCTCAATATCATTCCTGAGTTAAAACTATTAATTTTCTCATATACTTTTAATTTTCATTAATTTAACTACTGGGGATCGAACCTGATGTCTTTGCACTGAACTATATCCTTAGCTCTTTTTAATTTTGAAACAAAGTCTTGCTAATTTGTTAGGTTGCCCAGCCTGTGCCCAAACTTGTGATCCTTTTGTCTCTACCTCCCAGAATGCTGGAATATTATGTGTGTGCCTTGCTCCATCTTTAATTTGTTTATTTTTCAGATTATATGCTTGAATCAGGAACGTAATAAAGTCCATATTTTGTGGTGGCTTGATATGTCTCTTACCTATCTTTTGATCTCTGTTTCTGTTTTTCCTTATTATTTATTTTTAAAACATTCAGGTTGTTCGTGTCCTACTCTTTGGGCTTTGCTCACTGTATTTGTGTCACGTAGATTGATGCGCTCTGAGTTTCCTGTAAACTGACAAGTGCATCTTGAAGTTTGGTCAGATTCAGGTGTCCTTTTCAATGTGACTCTTTCGCACTTTTATTGGAAGGCACATAATGCCCAAGGGTCTATTTTTTGGATGTTAACCAGGTCCTATTTATTCCCAAATTCTATTATATCATGATAAGTATGTAAGGGTTGATTTTAGGTGTCGACTTGACTGGACTATGGAATGCCTAAGTAGCTGTTAACATACTGTTTCTGAGTAGACGGTTGCACCTCAGTTCACAAACTTGATTCTTTCCACAGTTCCGGTCACAAACTGAGTTGGACAGGAATCAAATCAAATTCAACTGTTTAGGTTTAATATTGACCTTATGGAGAAATTTGATTCAGTTCTTGTTCAGTTCAGTTTGTGACCAAAATTGTGGAGAGAATTGAGTTTGTAAACCAAAGAACCACTGTAGTTATGTGAGTGTTTCTGGAGAAGACTAATATTTGAATCTCTCATTTGGTTTTCTTAGTCTATGTATGCTGCTACAACAGAATTCCCGAGACTGTAATTTACAGAGAACAGATATTTATATATTTTTTCATGAGACCAGGGAATCCAAGATCATGGTGTTGTCAGATTGGATTTTCTGATGTAACTACATCATCTTGAGGGGCAGAATGGTTCATCCTTGCATGGTGAGGTACCTTTAAAAAAGTTTCAGGATAGCACAAAGCCTGTTTTATAAGGTCCTTAATTTCTTTCACACAAGTGCAGCTCCCTTGGCTTAACATATCTTAAGCCACATCTCTAAATAATATCACACTAGCAACATGAATTTTGGATGGGACACCATGTCATTGAGTAACAGTTGCATTTCCTAATTTGGATAGGCATAGTCCTCCTACCTCTTGAGAATTCAAATAGAAATAAAGGGCAGAGGAAGAACAAATTCTATATTTGTATTCAAAGTGGGACATCTGTTTTCTCTTGCTCTAGGACATTATAGTTCCTTGTTCTCAAGCCTTGGATTGTAGATGAGAATTTTCACCACCAGCCCCTTCTGTCCTCTGGTTCTGAATGTTGGAACTTTACACCATTGTAAAGACCTTCATGCATGGACTAAAGTGACATCACTGACTTTTCTATGCTTCCAGCTCAGAATGACAGAGCATCAGACTTCTCAACATTCATAATCATGTGAGCGGGCCTGTTATAATAAATCTCTTTCTATATATCTGCATGGTCTGATTAAAAAATATGGTGAATATTTAAATTTTTAAAAATTTATTACAGTAAAAGACACATTGCTATCAATCCCCCCAAAATACTCCCTCTTGCTTTGAACATATTGATCTCATTGTTCCTTTCATTTTGTGAAGCAGTTCTGGAACTCCTCCTTTGTATCTTTCATTGTGCTGTCATGATATCCTGAATCAATTCAAAATGTTTAGCTTTCATAGTAATTTTGATTTAGGGGAAAAGCCATAAATTTCAGGGTGCCAGATCTTGTAAATAAAGCAAATGAGAAAATATCATAATGTTTTTATGAGCCTGCCTTTCCACTGGATGGAAGTAATAAACTTCAAACTCAATTACTTTGTGGTCAGCAGTGAAGGTCTTTATGATTCCTATTTGTGAAATTTATCAGGGGCTCTTCATATAGCCTGATACATGATATTTTTTTCAGATTTTTTTTTAATACATGGATTTCAGGAGGAATTTCACTTGAAAAAATGTTTCTCCAGTAATGATGTACTTGGAAAGGTTCTAATTTAAGCCAGAGGAATATATTGTTAAGAAAGGGATTTAAGCGTCAGAAACATTAATCTGAATGCTTGAGATCATTAGAACATCTGAGGTCTTATTAGAGCTGAAAAAAATACAAAGTATACTATATACAGTGGTGTCCACAGCCTAGCATGCATATGAATGTAATACATGTTAGCCATTTTTTTAGTCACTTTCTTTGTTGCTGGTACAAAATACCCAATACCTGCAATTAAAGAGAAGAAAGGTTTATTTTGGTTCATGTTTTCAATGTATGGTCAGCTGGCTCCAAGGCAGAAGCCACATGGTGGAAAGGGCCTGATAGAGGAAAGCTGCTCACGTTATGGTGACCAAAAAGCAGAGAGACAAGGAAAGAACTGGAGAGGGAGGTTCACCCTTCCAGGTTGCACTTCCTGTGTCCTGCCACTTTCTACCACATCTACCTCCTAACAGCACAATGAGCTATAAACTTATCAGTGGACCAGTCCACTCATGAACATAGCGCCCCCATGATCCAATCACCTTCCCAAAGTTTTGCTTCTGAATACATGCGACTTAGGGGACATCCTAGACCTAAACTAGAAAAGTCATTAATATCATGTACTCTAACCATCTCAGTTTGTTTGCAGAAAAGTAGAGTTCTTTCATTTGATCACTCAGTAAATGTTTCCCAAGACCATGTTACATGCTTTGAGGAGACACATATGTAAGGGATGGAAAAATCATACAACAAATTATCTGAGTTTGTTATGCTCTTGTGGAGCGGGGCAAATAAAATAGCAAGTAAAGTCAGCAGGTAAAGTGAAAGAATGATACATGATATGAAGGAAACGAACAGGGTGATGTGCTCCCTACTTTAGAGGGTTGCTAACATGTAAGTGGAGATTTGGGGAGGGGCACAGCATGTCAGGATATAGGAAGGGACTTTGTAGGCAGATGGTACTACAGGTCTAAAGTTTCTGAGGTGGGATGAAGCTTAACATGTCTGAGGAAAGAAAAGGTGATCAGTGTGGCTACTAGTGGCTAAAAGATGGTGGAAGGTCAGTGTAGAAAGGTAAGTGAAGGCAGAGATGGTACTGCACTACACTAGTACATTTTATCTATTGCCTTCAAGATACTCAGTCCCTGTTAGCTGTGTTCACTCCACAGAACCTGTGTAGCTGCAGAATGTACTATTCTAAAAGTCGGTTTCCACATTCTGTCTGCCCCTGCTCCAAAGTCTAGACCTGTCCTCTTTGAGAGCCAATTCTGAAGCAAACATCGTTCCCTGCCATAGCCTGAAGTTTGTTTCTGCTGACTGTACTGCCTGTGTTTCTAGCGACTGCTGAGAGCTGCAGACTGGGAGTGGAAGAACCAGCTGGTGGATTGCTGCTCTGTGTTCTGCCCTGACCTCTGGTGGATTTGGCCTGTTAAGACATGGCCCAAGCGAGAACTGGGAAGCTTTTGCTTTCTTCTTCATTTTACTGGGAGTCAGCAGTGTATTCTGAGGGCCTGCAGTTCCTCATGTTCTCCTTATATTTCTATGACACACGGCAGGATAGAATTTTAGATGCTGCTCTGGGTGCCAGGTGGCTTAAAACTATAGGTCTGTTTTATTTTGATACATGAGCCTTTCTCTGGAGTAGATAAAAGGAGTCCTGCTTTTATCCAGGTGCAAAGGGTGCACACAGGAGTCAGCCCAACTGAAAGGATATCCAACCTTGTGGCCTCAGGCAGTGATTTAGAGACAGCACATGACCCAGTGTGGGCAAGTTAGCATTGGTACATGGTCAGTGGGAGACAGAATGTAGCTTTTATCTAGAGTGACAAGGTCCTGTGCACCTGGACTGCCACTCTCTGTCTCTTTGGCCAAAGAGTTAAGTCAGTATTGAGGTAGATATTGGTGTCTGAAGACGCAAAGGGGAGCTGTCATCTAAATTTTTGGTTTCTGGGTTTTATCTTCAACACCACAAAAAGGGAAGAAAGAAAAAGCGAAGAAACTTTTCAATTGTAGGACAAATGCATCAGAGAAAACCATTAATCTTATCACAGAAAAGTTCATTTTCTAGCAAAAGAAATCTTCGTAAGGCCCTTAAAATATTGATCTAGTAGAGACAGGGAGGGAATGTGGACTTTCTCTTTCATCTAACCCTCCTTCTGTTACTTAGTTTTTCTTTTTTGATAAAATTAAGGGAAATTTGTTTTGGATTATAAAATCACTGCCAAAAAAGAAGTATAGACTATAAGGAAAGATGTAAAGAGACAATAACAATTGTCCATTGTATCATCACCGAAAATAGTGAAGACACTACTATAAGCACTGTATTCTATGTAATCACATTTAAACTTTTCCAGTAACCCTACAAAGTAGTTTCCACTGTTCCTCAGATTTTACACAAGGAAGTTTAAGCATAAAAGATGTGAATAAGTTTCTTAAAATCAAATTAAAGCACTACCTGACAGATAGAAGAACTTGAATCTGAAATCCAATAATCTGACCTTGAAGCTTATGCTCTTCATCATGAACTTACATGGTCTTTTTGGGAAAGAAGTCTTCTAAATCCTCTTGCTAAATGTCCTTTCCTGTGTGTATGTGTACACTTTCTCTCACACTGATACATCATATTCACACTCATGATATATGTATACAGGGACATGTATATATATGTGTCACAGACACATATGTAAGTACCCATACATCTTACAAAACAATCATCTTATTTCTTGTACTTTGATTCACTTTAAAAAAGTATACAAGACAGTATAATGAACCTCATGGACTCATCACTCAAACTGAGTGATCAACTCAGGGCCAACATTTTTTCATTTTTATCCCTACTGTATGAATTTCCCTTACTCTGAAACAAAACAAAACAAAACAGAGCAGAAACCAAAACTCCAATAAAATCCATCATTGGATATCTTTACACATTTCTTTTCATGTAAGAAAGCTTACAATGTTCAGTAATATCAGTGTAGACAGTTGTCATCTGTTAAGCCTTTCTCAGTGTGGTTCTTGCTGGTGTTACATCATTTATGCACATTACCTGTGCTGTTATGTTCTCCACTTTGTGTAGGAGATGACTGAGGCCTGTACCATTGTGTAATGAGGCCAAGACAGTGCTCTCTCACCTGTACATAGAACCTGTGGCTTTAGACCCAAACTTCCCTAAAAAGACACCATCAAGGACAAGCATGAAGCTAGTCAGTGTGGTTATCATAGAAAATGGGGAAGCCAGAAAAACAGAAAACAGCTGGCCAAGATCTCTTTCAAAAATTGTGTTGGAACAGGGAAAATTTAGAAAGAGATAGCAAATGTGAATTGTACAATAAACCCACTAGCATTTTTTGATGTCATAGAGGCTTACTCTTGTAAGCCAGTAGAGAAAACTTTGCTATATACAAAATTGCTTTGAAGTTTATTCTGTGCTCTTTTTTCTTATGGATTGAATTGTTTTCCCCTAACAGACATGTTTAAGTTTACCCACGGGACTTGGGTGGGATACTGAGCAGGAGGCCAATATCACTGAATATGGTCATGTTGAGAAATGGGCTTTTTGCAGATGTAATCAAGAGAAGGTTTTTAGAGGAAACCCTAATCTAATCCATCACTGTCTTTTTAAGAAAAGGTAAATGCCTCATGAAGACAGAGACACAAAGGGAGAGCTCCATCTGATCACAGAAGCAGAACAGAAGGAATTGATGACCAGAAGTTGGGAGAAAGGAAGGAAAGATTCATCAAGAGTCAGAGGAGAAAGAGGGAGAGAGAAAGAGAGAGAAAGGGAGAGGGTGAATGGTCCTGCTGATCAGCTTGATTTCAGACTCTCAGCATCTGAAACTGGAAGAATAAATTGCCGTTGTGTTCAGCCACTCAGTTCACAGTTCTTTGTTACAGCAGTCCAAGGAAATAAATTATCCTAAAGATCAGAAGCCCATTTAATTCATAGATCCTCTGCTTATGTTTGTTCCCCGTGAAGTTTTCAAACTTCATTGTATAAGGGTTTTATCTACAAACTTGTGTGCTCATGTTCTTTAGGTGGCTTATAGAAATTTTGTGGATTCTTCTGATGCTACACATTTTCTTCTTATGTTATCGGCACCCATTTCCACCTCTTCTTGGGTTAAGTTTCTCTGTACTTTCTTTTTTCAGGGCGGTTTTTCTTGGGACATTTTGCCTAGCTCTTGCTAACTTTATTGTACTCATTTTTGAGTCTATTACAGTGGATTAATGTCCAGCTTAAAATATGGCACTCAGTGCAATCATAGGAAAATGACCTCCTTCCTGGGCATTGGCTCTGTACTTTCAACAGTGAAATCTGTCTTTGTTGTCATTTTTGAAATAGCTGCATAGCAATTATTTAATTAAATCTCACATTTTATTTCTTTTTTTAAAATCTTTATTGGTACATTAAATATACACATCATGATTGCACTCCATAATGGGGATTTGTACCAGTATAAGACACAACTTAATTCTCATTTTTTCCCATAGCCCTACCCACTATTTCTTTTTAATAAACCATATTTACCATTTATTTCTCCTACTAAACCATATAAACCATTTATTTATCCTAATATATTCACCATATTCAATACCATTTTGAAAATCAAAATGTAAGATGTTGTATTCCTCCTATTAATTTTTTTCTCTCTTTCTCTCTCCTGTTGCCCCTGAAGTTCATTGAAATAAGCTTGGTCTTATGAGAGCAATTTCACTGTTATGAATATTTTTTCACACAAAATAAGTATTTTGGACTTTAGAAATTCTCGGTGATTCTCTCAGTCTCTTGATTCATTTTCTTGATTTTAATCCTTTACATTTGTGCTTTATTCCTTTAACTTTGTTCTATGTACTAGGTTAGGCTTTCCCTCTCCCGTTAATATGTGTGGCTTATGCTAAATATTTTTCTTTTGCCAAATGGACTATTTTCTTTTTATACTGCCTTTTGGTTTCTTGAGAAAAATCTATGATTCTTAATGATAATGGTATTAGAACAGGTTTAATGTCTTTGGACTATATCAGTCTTTTAAGAATAGGTACTAATGGGCGGGGGATTTAGCTCAGTGGTTCCGGGTGCCAGGACCGGGATCCGGTCCCTGGTAACCACATACCGTACTGGGCGTGGAGACTCACGCCCAGCAGCAACCAGTACCACATACCACAGTGCCGGGCGTGGTGGCTCACGCCTGTAATCCCAGCACTCGGGAGGCAGAGGCAGGAGGATTGCTGTGATGTGAGTTTGAGGCTGAGCTCAGGGCCAGCCTGAACTACAAAGCAAGATCCTGTCTCAAAAAAACAAACAAACAAACAAACAAAAAAACCAAAAAAACCAAAAAAGAGTAGGTACTAATCTGCCTTAGGCCAGTATGGATTTATATATTTGGAGGATATCATAAGTAGGATGATGCAACATGTAACACTCTATGTCTGACTTCTTTTGCTCAGCAGAATATTTTGAAAGTTTATACATGTTGTGACATGTGGCAGAATTTTATTCTTTTAATGGATATATAATATTATACTTATAATTGTTTGAGCATTTATCTATTGATAGTCATTTGTACTGTTTTCAGTCTGGGCTATTATGAATAGCACTGCTATGAATGTACATGTGTATAGCTTCACTGCTATGAATGTACATGTGTATGTACATGTGTATGAGAACTCGGCATTATTTTATAAATCATGACGCTTGAAGTGGAAAATGTGATCATTATTTATTGGAACATTCTTATTTGGTAACTATGCAATTTATAAATGAATGTTGTCCAAAAGATGTTTCTTCTCTTTTGAAGACCTGCTTAATCTGGGTTATGTTCCCATTTCTGGTATATTTTCAGGATGAGTATATTGCCATTGTCATAGTCATTTCCTTTGCTGCTGCAGATTGATGCCGGGGCCTTTCACATGCTAGGCAAGCACTACCACTGAACTGTATCCCCAGGCCTTTTATTTTTTTAATTTTGAAACAATTGTCTCATTAAGTTGCCAAGTAAAGTTTGAACTTTGAATCTTCCTTCCTCAACCTCCTTATGTAGTAGCTTGGATCACAGATATTGATATACTTGTCTTGTTATTGTCTTGATATTGGTGATGGTAGCTACCAGTTGAAGGTCTAGAGTTTGAAAGATACTATTTATAGTCTCCATTTTATTGATGGGAAACTTAAGCTTAGAAAGGTCGAAGCACTTTCCCTAAATTTTATACCAATAAATGACAAAGCTTGGATTACAAACGAAGTTTCTGTGTCTCTAAGGCTTGAATCATGACAATTATGGGCTGGAGTTTTCCTTATTTTATGAAGTGTTTTTTTGATGTTAGCTCTTTATACAATAATGTCTTGTTTTTACAAACTATAGAAATTATCCCTGAGAGTAATGTTTTTTGTTCAATGTATATAATGTAGTTTGCTCATGTACATCTCCACTCATCTCCCCTTGAACTACCTTTTCTTCCTCTTATTCCCTTCTTCCTATCTAGCCATAGTTTCCTCTACTTTCTTGTCATCCATTTTAGATTCTGTGTACCAGGCAGAATATGTGGTGTTTCTTTTTTCTGGGTCTATCTTAGTTTGTTCAACATTGTGGTCTCCAGATCCATCCATTTTCTTTCAAATGACCAGATTTCATTTTTCCTGTCATGAAAGTTTTTTCTCCTGATTTTATTGGAGAGCTACTGGAGTAGCCCTTAAGCCATCAACAAGGTCAGCAATCACTCTACCTGGTCATGAACCTGTGAAAGCATTGCAATGGAATGGCTAGAAAATATCAATCAGAAGGGGTATTATTTTGTGAAATAATACATGCTTGATTTGGGTCATGTAAGATATATTGCTTATTGTGGAGTTAAGTCAAAAAGTTTGAAAAACTGCTCAACTGCTCCAAGCTACTCATGTTTGTTTCCTAGTTTTTTACGTGTCTAGAAGTGCTTGCTAGTTTCTTCTTTCCTAAGTATGTGAAAATTCCTCTTATCCTTTGAGTTCACAAGTCATAAATTCCCCTAAGTACAACAACACCTCCCTCTCCCCTTTCACAACCATTACTGACTGACTGTAGGCTTTGTACAAAAAAGTTCGGTTGCTGAACTGAATGTTCTTTCAAGTTCTGTTTGTCACCCATGGGTATGTAGACTTTTTAAATTATTAAACAATCAGAAAAGTGCACATTTAATAAATGCTTTAGTGGGTGATAGCCAACATCGACTTCATCCAACACATGGCACATTTGTCGTTTGCTAACACCCACATCAGAGGGCAGGCTTCAGAAGGGGACACGGAGGAAGAGACTTTCCTTGCTGTTCCACATCTTGCATCCAACCACAGCTTTAGTTCCCAGGCAGCTCTTGGAAGGGCCCTCAGTGGATATGCAGATGAGCATTCCAAGTGGTGTGCCGCTGGTCCCTTCACATCAGGCACGATCCATGGGGCTCTCTGGGGACTTTTTCAAAAGCCAGTTGGAAAACTTTTTCCTTAAAACACAAATCTTTATTAATAAAGAGAACATATTAAAGTTGTCAAGTTATTGTAGTAAGGCCCCAAAGTGTGCTTTTACTCAATTAGAGTAAATTATAACCTAAATCTACAAAATAGAATTAGAGCTGTAGATTTTTATTTATTTAATTTATTTATTTTCTTATTTTTTGTGGAGCATTGAGCCAGGACCTTTATATTGAACTAGATCCCTAGTTGTTTTTATTTTTTGAGACAGAAGTTAACTGAATTGCTAAATTTCCCAGACTGACTCAAACTTGCACCCTCCTGCCTTGCTTTGCAGGGATGCTACCATTAAAAGTGTATGTTGCCTTCTTCAGCTTGAATTCAATTTATTTTGTACATAAGAATTATCTTTTACACAGAGTCACAAGTTCAATCCCCAGTACCACCAAAAAAGGCATTGTCTTTTTGAAATATTTAAAAAGCAGAATATTCACTTTTATGACATCTTTAGACACTTGTATTTATTTTTAATTTCAAAATATTTAATTAACATTTTATGCGTTCAGTGTTACTTGATGCATATATGCATCGTGTAACACTTTCTTCATCACTAAGTGAGTATGCCCAACACCACTCATGCTCTCTGTTAGTTTCCCAGAACATGTTCACCTTATAATTTCAAGTTAGTACTTTTTCACCAATGTACCTCATTTTCTGCATCCCTGTCCCTAGTAAATGCCATTCTAGTTTCTGCTTTTATGAGTTTGATTTTTTTCAGATTGTATGTCAGAGCAAATGACATTTATCTTTCTGTGTGTGGCTTATTTCATTTAGTGCAGTGCCTCCAGGTTTACCTATGGTTTTTTTTTTTTTTTTTTTTTTTCTTTTTTTTTTTTTTTTTTTTTTTTTTTTTTTTTTTTTTTTTTTTTTTTTTTTTTTTTTTTTTTTTTTTTTTTTTTTTTTTTTTTTTTTTTTTTTTTTTTTTTTTTTTTTTTTTTTTTTTTTTTTTTTTTTTTTTGAGACAGGGTCTTGCTTTGTTGTTCAGGCTGGTCCTGCACTCACTATGTAGCTCAGGTGAGCCTGGAACTCAGCAGTCCTCCTGCCTCTGCCTCCCAAGTGCTGGGATTATAGGTGTGAGGCATCACACCCAGCACTGTAGTATGTGGTACTGATTGTTGGAGGTCATGAGTCACCAAGCCTGGAATTGTTGTATGAGGTTACTGGGAATTGAACCCGAGACCTTGCACTTGCAAGGCAGGCACCGGAACCACCGAACTAATCCCCAGCCCCTCATAGTTTTTTTATTCATATGTTGATGGATATATTTGTTGGCTCTGCGTCTTCGCTGTTACTGTAAAAAACCATACTTCAGTGGACATTCTAATGGGTAAGATAGTATCCCATGGTTGTTTTGGTTTGTGTTTTACTAATATTAGTGATACTGAAAATTTTCTCATTATTAGTTATTTATATATCTTACTTTGAGAAATAGCTGATGGAGGTGTTTTGTATCTTGATTATAGTGATGGATACACTGAGGTGTACTTCTGTCAAAAGTTGAGATATGCTGGGTATGGCAGTGTGCGCCTGTAGTCCGAGCTCTGTGGGAGGCTGAGACAGCGGGATGGCAAGTTCAAACCTAGTTTGGACAATTTAATTGTCTCAAAAAACAAACAAAACAAAAAGCTAAACTAACAGTACCAACAAAAACCTGGGGATGTAGCTTAGTGTGATGGTCCTGGGTCAATTACCAGTATAAAAAAATTATTGAAATGTAACTTCAATATATGTACCTTGTATATTAATTTTTGCCTCAGTAGTGTTGATTTTTAAAAATAGCAACATAAAACATGTATCAATTAAAAAATCACTAAAGAAACACAGATCTTTATGTCATCTAGCAACTTATTTGACAGTAGTTACCTCTGTTTTAAAATTTATGGGCAAGAGGCTTGGTAGCACACTTAAAAGAGTTAATCATTCTTTGTTTTCTTAATATCCTGTATTAGGGTAAGCATTTTTAGCCAAATTCTATTCCAGCTGGTCTTCTGTTATTAAAATTCTGCATTGAGGATTTTTGGCTCCTTTGTCAAAGATGAGGTGGCTCAGTGTATTTGGAGTAGTTTCTGGATCTTCTAGTCTGCTCCATTGATCCTCAGGTCTGTTACTTTGACAGTACCATGCAGTTTTTATCAGGGTGGCTTTATACTATAGTTCTAGGTTCGGGGTTGTAATAACCCCCACCATGTCCCTGTTGCTTAGAATTGCTTTGGCTATTCTAGGTCTTTTGTGGTTCCAGATGAAAGTTCGGATTTTTTTCTCTAGATCTGTGAAATATGCTGTTGAGATTTCAATCGGGATTGCGCTGAATCTGTATAGTAGTTCTGGGAGTATAGCCATTTTGACGATATTGGTTCTTCCTACCCAGGAGCAAGGTATGTCTTTCCATTTTTTGATATCATCTTCTATCTCCTTTTTCAGAGTGCTATAGTTTTCAGAGTAGAGGTCTTTCATCTCCTTTGTTAGTTTGATTCCTAGATACTTAAATTTTTTTGGGTGCTATTGTGAAAGGGACTGACTCACCAAGTTCTATCTCAGTGGGTCTACTGTTTGTGTATACAAAGGCTATTGATTTTTGAACGTTGACCTTGTAACCAGCTACGTGACTAAGTTTGGCAATTAGGTCCAGCAGATTTTTAATTGAGTTTTTAGGATCCTCTAGATACAGTATCATGTCATCAGCAAATAATGACAATTTAACTTCTTCTTTTCCTTTTATTTTCCTTCTTTTCCTTTTATTTCTTTTTATTTCTTTTATTTCTTTCTCTTGCCTAATTGCTATGGCTAATATTTTCAGAACTATATTGAACAGAAATGGTGAGAGAGGGCATCCTTGGCTTGTTCATGATCTTAGTGTGAAAGGTTTCAATTTTTGACCATTTAGTATGATGCTGGCTAATGGTTTCTCATAGATAGCTTTTATTAGTTTGAGATACAGACCATCTATTCCAATCTTCTGCAGGGTTTTGAACATTAAAATTCTGTTTTTTCATACTGTAATGAGCAAGAGCAATGCTTTTCCAATTCTGATGTACATGAGTATCATTTGTATGTTTTTAAAAACACTGACTCTCATTCAGTAGGTTCAAGTGCGGTTTATGTTTCTAACAAGCTCTCGTTGCCATAGTTGTGTGGGTCACACTTTGAGTATCAAGGGACCAGGTATATTTAATATCTGTTTAGAGCTGGATGTGCTGGTACATTCCTGTAATTCCCTCACTCTGAAGATTATTTGGGGGGCTGAGGCAGGAGGGTTGCCAATTTGAGCCCAGCTTGGACAATTTAGGAACTTAGTTAGACCATGTCTCATTATAAAAAATAAAGACAAAGGCTGGGATATAGTTCCATTGAAGGTTCTGGGTTTGATCCCCAGTACTGCCAAAATAAACAAATAAACAAACTGTCTTGAGGTGCCGATTTTTTTCTCTCTCAGTTTTCTGGAAGTCAGGCTCGATAGGGAGCAATCCAAACACTAGCTCTATCAATTGCATTAAGCCCTGGCATAATTATTGTCTTTTCTTTCACATTTCATATATGAATTATGTTTCTTCCTTCTTCCCTGTTGGTCCTCTGGCTGTCATGAGCTGAGATTGTGCCACTGGAAAAAAAAAGTGGTGCATATAATTCATTGTTTAATGGAATCTTTCATTGTAATGCAATTAGCAGTGGGCATGTCTGGTTTTACTCTGGGCCAGCTGCATGGAAGGAGCTATTTAAATCAGTGAAATAGTATTAACAGTGAAAAATATAATTAATGCAGAGTTGCCATTGAACAAAACCCCATTGTGTGTGGCACATGTGTTACGCCAGACAATGACAAGGATAGCCATTGTTCCCAGGGTTGATTTGCTGGCTGTCACCCATGTTGATTTCTGTCTGCAGGAGAGGTGGGTGTGGAAGCATTAATGAGAACCATTGTGATGTATTTTTCTGTAGTACCGAGATCCAGAAGGGATTGGAGCTACACATAGTAGTGAGGGACCTTGTGTTGATCATTGAAGCTCCCATTAGTATGAGAGGTGGAACTTCTCTTAATAGAAATTACTGTAAATGGATGGAAGAGTCATGGGGGTAATTGACTAACCAAGGCTTAAGCATGTTTGTGGAAAGGAAAAGCCACAAAACAGTATGTTTTTGTCCATTAGTCCCTAAACATAAGTGAGTGGCAGTTGCTGGCAATCCATCTTGACCTAGGAGTGGTTTATACGTCAAAATTATGTGGAAGTTATAATGAGGATGCTAATATTCAATGAATCTGTTAGATTGTGACTTTTATGAGTTGGATTACTTTCCAAGAAATCATATTCTGCTTATCTTGAGCATATCACATCTGTGGCTATCTTGCTGATACTCCTTAATGGGAAAGTGTCTTCTAGAGAGCCTTTGAGAATGCTCTGCTGTTCTTTCTACTGTTGGGTTGGAAACTTGGCTCCAGGGATGGAATTAAAAAATGTGAGAAATGGTGCCATCATTGGGTCATGTCTCGAAGACTTCTGATGGAGAAGAAAATGGAACATCCTTATCAAAACCAGCTTGGTGGAATTCTGTACTAGCTGTGTCTCCCAGGCCCTGTCATCGTACTGCTGCAGAGCTCAGCCCCTCTCTTGTCATTATTGGCAGGAGTCACTGTGGTAGACTTCTCCAGCATTGTTGGGGTAGAGTCATTGTTCTCCTGAAGATGGAAAAATTATACCTACTGTGCCCCACTAGCTTCAAGTATCAAGCTTCTTTTTAAGAAAGCAGAAACATGACATTTGAATATAAAAATTGACTTGGTATTACGGAAACACCAGGTTTGGAACCAAACCTTTTTACCACCATTAAAAATTTCCACCCCAGGGATGTGAATTTAGCTCAGTGGTTCTGGTGCCTGTCTTGCAAGCACAAGGGCCTGGGTTCAATCCCTGGTAACCACACAGAACACTGGGCATGCAGACTCATGCCCAGTAGCAATCAGTACCACATAGCCCAGTGCCGGGCGTGGTGGCTCACGCCTGTAATCCCAGCACTCTCAGGAGGCAGAGGCAGGAGTATTGCTGTGATGTGAGTTTGAGGTTGAGCTCAGGGCCAGCCTGAACTACAAAGCGAGACCCTGTCTCAAAAAAACAAAACAAAACAAAACAAAACAACAACAACAAAAATTCCCACCCCAGGCTGACGACCCAGCATTCATCAGTGAGCTGTATGACAAGCCCTTGTACAACTTTTTTAAATGTTTGTAACTTGAACACAGGTCTGATTGATGCTCACACTATTTACTAAGGTCCTTGCAGAAACTCCCAACTCCTGAACACGGGAGCAAAATGGAGTTTTTACTGAAGATTTCCTGTGAAAATAAGGAAGATGGTTTACAACCCAAGAAAAAACTAATGAAGCTCTTGTCCCTGTTCGGTCCTCTACCACCACCCCTCTGTTACTTTGGGTGATCTGGACTCCTTTTTTGTCCAGGCTCTTCAGCCTGTGCCTGTAACGTATTTATCCCATCCAACTCAAGCAACCCCTGGAATTAGCTCCAAGTAATCATTGAGCACTTCTTTTGAGGACTCTTCTCCTTCAAGGGTTCTCATTTAGTTTTTCAGCAATTAAAACCTTACCAAGGGTGGATGGGTTCTCTGGATATATATAGATTTTCTCCATGTTGTGATATACCCTGCCCACTTCTAAAACAGGCTGTGAGCCATTCTTAAGGGTTCCAGTGTTAAATGATAATGACCATGAATAGTTAATTACACAGTCTAATACTGGTGTCATTCATTTTGTCACTCTCATCCCGTTACTTCAAGTCTCTCTTTTGCTAGACTTTTTCAATGACCTTGAAATGGGGGGAAATGGTTTCTGTGTTCTCTTTGCTTTCTTCATAGATTGACAGTCCCTTTCTTTTACCCCTGCTGAATCCCATCAGCTAATCTGGTTCTTCCTTGAAGCAGTATCTTAGATCTTCGGTCTCTCCAGGATTTCTTAGCTGTCTGTGTTGTTATTACACTTGAAAGGTATTAGTGAATGACAGTGATGTGATATGTCATAGCTGCAGGGCTGTTTGCAGGTAAATAGGAACTCTTGCATTTGCACAATTGAACCCCAAAAGAGTGACACCTCACAGAGTATCTTAGACTTTGTTGAGGTCAATGAGGCCAGGATTGGCAGTGTGCGATCTACATTGTATGTGGATGCTGCTACGCCAGGATAAGTGCTGGATGCTCTGCAGGAGATGAGTATGGGAGTGAGAACTACAAAAGCACACCTGATGGATTGAATAATTCTTAGATATGATATATCACATTATATGGCTTGTTCATATGAACTATTCCGCACCCCAGGGCACAATATAATCATTATCTCCTTTACTATAGACTCCTGATGTTTTTACTAGTACCTGATCCATAGTAAATGCTGAGTTCTTTGTGAAGTAAATAGATACAGGTAGATGGAGGATTTATGTTTTCAATATTTGGTTAATGTGTTCCTCACATACACAGATTTCAAACATATTTCTCTTGAGACTTGCAGGACCCGAAAATGGCTGTAAATTCCATGGTATATTCTCAGTCCCAGAGATCAGGACTAAGCAGCCAGTCTTCTTTGACACCAGAGAAAGCAAGGATAGATCCCTGTACTGTCTTAATATTTCTTTCTTGCTGCCAGAGGGTGTCGCTGGTGAAGTTGAATTCTGCAAAGTCCCAATAGGCTCATTCTTCTGGGAGTAGTTTGTTCCCAGTGAGGAGCTATTTCCACCTCTGTGAGGGTCAGTATTTCTCCATGAAGAAATCCACTCCTTCAATGCTGGGCTAGGATTTTGGTACCCAGAGTTCTGCTCCCAGTGCTGTAGATTTGAGTCAGTTTCTAAGTCCACGTGCACAGCCACTTTCAAGGTCACAAGCCTGGTCCTTTTGAACTCAGAGACCTAGAATGCTTGATTCCCTTCTCTAGCAATCACGTGTAAGGGAGGCTGTTTTAGACAATCAGTGCCAGCTCCTGCCTAGGTGACGTGGCTGGAAACGTCTCTGCTGAAGAGAAGTAGTAGTGGTGGTGGGAAGGGTATAGTAATGCCAATTGTATATATCATGGCAGACACCGTACAAAAATCTAGTCCTCATAGTAACCCCACTGTAATATGTCACCTTTGTCATAAAGGTGAAGAAATATGGGCAAAAATAAATTAAATCACTACTCCAGGTTTATACTGTAGAAAGGATGATGTAAGGATTAAAATTTGATCTGCATGACTTTGGAGTATGTGCTCTTAAACACTTGACAGTTACTCTGTAACAATAGTACTGGATGAGTGCAAGTATTGGTCCCTTTTAGCAGATGAGGATACCGAGGCTTAGATACCCTCAGATGATTTTGCATTATTCTACAAAACTGGACTGTGCTATTGATCAGCTTAGAACAGCTATGCATTTGATTCACATGGCTGGTAGCAGGAAACTCACAGGCTTTGGCCCTCACAATTCCTTCCTCTAGCAGTCTCCTATTGATCATACAGTGATGCCCCAATGCAGCCCTATAGTTTGAAATCCCTCCTCTGTACCTTACCTTAAAAATACCATCAGACAGAAGCAATCCCACCAAACCCCTATGAAACACAAAAGCAAAAGCAATAACAATAATAAAAATACATAACCAGCCCTACTGAAGTCAGACACAAATATATCAGACTTTAAAATCTCCTTAGAGAAAAGATTATAAAAATATTCTCGGTTCAGCCTGTTCCTTAAATCAAAATCTAATTCTCTCTTCTGTACCTATATGAGGTTGGTTTAAAACAGAGCCAAGTCTTTGGGAGCACAGTGGCTTTTTTTTTTTTTTTTTTTTTTTTTTGCTGAAGAGTTGAGAGATTAGATTTTAAAAATCTAGAAAGGTACATTCAAAGCTTTGCCAACTGAAGAATCAGTGAGATAACTCTAATCAACAAAGGAGTGTGGTACCCCTCAGCTTTAAAAAATAATATCCCTCTTTGGAAAGCATTTATAAACTCCTACTACCAGTTTCAACCCAATGATGCCGATACATCTCTGGAGATTCATGTTCCTTTTAGAGTAGCTTAATTTTCTCTGTATTTCTCTAATCAATAAAATTGGATTGAGCTTTTAATATTAAAAATTTTTCTTAGGAAAGCAGTAGATTTCATTTTATTTTCTAAATCTATTAAAGCTATCAAAGATTAATGTTAGTTATTAAACTTGGGCTTTAAAAAGAATTCTCATAAGGTTGTAAAGAATAGTATTTAAAGAGTTTTGCCATGTGGTTGGGACATTGCAAGCATTCAGTAAGCATTAGCTGGTAATAGTATCATTCCTGCTACACCTACTATTGATTTTAGAGGTGATGCTCCTGGTTAGGCAGTCAAACCTAGCTGCAGATCTTTACTATGGAAAAGAAATGACTTTGGTGACTAAAGTTGTTATTTTAGTCTCTGGTACATAGTGATCATTTAGAAAATTTAAGCAAAGGTCTTAAGTATCAGTGTATTACAGGAAGTTAATACTTAAGTTAATACTTGAAGTTAATTGTGACAATAGAGGCCAAAATTTAATGACTCAAAGATAAATACATTTATTTCTCTTATATTACAATCCCAAGTGAAAGTCTCAAGGGTTAGAGAAAGATTTTCAGACAATTTGCCTATGAGAATGTATCAAAGGTTTATTATAATCATGCATATAAGGGAAGTGGGCTTGAGAACACTATATCCCAAATTCACTTTTGGTAGGTACATTTTAGTGGGTGGGCAGAATATGATTAAGTAATCATTGTGAGGCACACGAAGAGAGTGTGGTTAAAGGTCATTAGGCTCTTGACTGAGAGTTGGCAACTGAGTATGGGTAATTGGGTGTATGGGTAATTGGTTTCTTAGAGCAAACCTTAATCCCAGTGAAGTTCACAGAAAATTGCTTAAGCATTTTATCAGGAATGCCAACTTCTCAGAAGGAGGTTGTGAAACTAAAGTTTCTCATCAGTTTTAAAGTAGCTTTCATCCCGTGAAGGAGTTGGTCACTGTGCTCAGTCCTGCTTAATGGCAGCTCTGTTATTTGAAGTACAGTACATGTGTTTAGTGTTGTTCTCATTATCAGCTACCAATGTAAAGTCCAGCAACAGAAATTGCTTCTCTATCTTCTCCCCCTCCTCCTTCTGCAAATGAGCCAGTGGTTGGAGACACAGTTTCTCTCACACATCATGAAGACTTTAATCACATGACCAACAAACTGCAAAGACGGCTGCATTCAAATTTTACCTGTAGATGGTTCATTATGAAGAGCCAGTGGAGTTTGGGGATAGTAGTGGTCACGGTCATCATGAAGGTACACCTTACCTTTATGTTCCTAGTGCTTAGAGCAGGAGTTGGCGCAAGCCAACCCCATTCAGCACTTGTATTTGTTTGATCTGAGCTATATTCTCAGTCTTTTTTATATTTTATCTTAAGAGGAGGTCTTGCTAATTGTTTAAGTTGCCTATGCTGGCCTTGAATTTGTGATCCTCCTGCCTCACCTCTTAAACCTTTGGGATGACATGCTTATGTCACTGTACTAAATTCACAACATGTTTTATAAATGAAGTTTTACTGAAAACAGTCACTTTATTAATGTATTTATCATGTCTGGCTGATTCACATTACGGTGCCATATTGCCCACAAAACCTATAATATCAACTATTTAGCCTTTTATTTAAAATGTTATCTAACTTCTTGTATTAGTCACTTTCCTGCCACTATCACAAAATACTCAATTTGTACAATATAAAGGATGAAAGTCTTAATTTGGTTTAAGTTTCAGGGGATTTAGTCTATACTCTGCTGGCCCATGGCTGAGATGGTACAAGAGGAGCATATGGCAGAGGACTCATGGCACCGAGGAAATAGAGAGGAGTTAGGGACAAAAATACACCGGTCCGGATTACACCCCCAGAGACCCACTTCCAACCAAACCCTACTCCTAACAGCACATTTAGCTGCTGAACTCTGTAGTAGATTAATCCTCTGATGGGATAGTGCCCCCTGCCCTAATTATCTTTCAGAGCCCCCCTCTGTATGCATAGAGTGTGGGGGAGCATTATCCCTGTATTAGAAAACATTTTGACTTGCTTTCAGAAGTGGAATTGTTGGACTAAGGAGTACATGTGCAGACAATTTTAGTAGATAATACTTTTTGTATTTGTACTAGCAATATATGAGATTTCCCATCCTCACCAAAGCAGAATGATATCAAACCTTCACACGTGACCAATTTGATGGATGAAAAATGGTATTTTATTATAGTTTTAATTGCAATCGCATTAATAGTAAGATTAAATATTTTTTATAATTGAAAGTAATATTTTAAGAACATTAGTACTTCCTTTTCTGTGGGTTGTATGTTTTGCACATTTGATGACAAATATTATTTGTTGATATTGTATAACAATCTCTAGGAGCTATTTGTATGTTAGAAAACAGATCCATTTGTGATATTAGTTTCACAAATGTATCTCATTTCTCCCTCTTGACTTTTTTTTTTAGAGATAGGGTCTCACTTTGTAGTTCAAGCTGGCCCTGAGCTCAGCCTCAAACTCAAATCACAGCAATCCTCCTGCCTCTGCCTCCCGAGTGCTGGGATTATAAGTGTGAGCCACCATGCCTGGCACTGTGGTATGTGGTATGTGGTATGTGGTATGTGGTATGTGGTATGTGGTATGTGGTACTGATTGCTGCTGGGCGTGAGTCTCCACACCCAGTATTGTATATGGTTACCTGGGAATCGAACCTGGGTCCTTGTGCTTGCAAGACAGGCGCCAGAACCACTGAGCTAAATCCCCAGCCCCCTCTTCACTTTTTAAAAAAAATATAGGGTCTTGCTAAATAATCCGTGATTAGCCTTTTGTTTTCCTCCTACCTCAGCCTCCCAAGTGGTAGAGTTTCAGGTACAATCACCACACCCACTTCCCTATGTATTCTTTGGACTTTTCTTATGAAAATCTTTCCTGTGTAGGACTTTCTTATTTTCATGTGGTCAAATTTAAAAGTCATTTCTTCCATTTTTCCTGATTTACATATCATGTTTAGAAAGCTTTCTTATCCCAAGATTGTACAAAAAATTCTTCCATTTTTTTCATTAAACTTTTGTGGCTGTCATTTTCTACTTTTAAATATTTGCTCCATCTGTAATTTATTTTGTTTTATAAAAGGTTAGAGGAATGGATTTGATTTTTTTCCACAAATGGCTACCAATTGTGTGAATGCTATTTTAAAAATATTACTTCTTTATCATATATTAAATTTCTAAATGTTTTTAGTTCTATTATTGCACTATCCCATTTTTATGTGTATTTATGGGCCAGTATTATGTTGCTTTAATTAATGTAACTTTATACTATATTTTCATAACTGTCAAGGCTCATTTTCCCGCATTACTTTTTTCTAAATAAAAATTGTTTGCCACTTTTACTTATTTGTTTTTCCATGTGAAACTATTTTAAAAATGCTGCTGCTGATTTTCATTTGAGTCTCATTACATTTATATTTTGTCTTGGTTGACTGACATTTTTATGGTGTTGACAATGAGTTGTTAATCATGGACATGGTATACCTTTTCCTTTGAAGAATTTCTGTTTTTAAAATATCTTTTTGGCTGTTTTTTCTTTTATTATTGGTTTTTATTAGTTTTATAAAATATCAAGTTTTGTTGCTTATATTTTGATCATGCCTATTCCACCCTTACCCTTCCCTTACCTCTTATCAGTTGGTCTTATCTAATAATAGTTCTCCTACTTTAATGTCATTTTCTTTTTTGATTATTTTTTACATTTTCTGTGATATTCCAGAGACTGGATCACTTGGTTTATTTCATAAGGTGGATTAATTTATTGTTTTTATTACTGAAACAAAACTTTTTGTCCAAGTTTAGGAGATTTAGGAGCTAATCACTTTCTTGTCCAATAAGAATAATCATACTGTAGCATAGGAAATGATAAATTCATAGATTTTTTTCAATTTGTATGAACAGTGCATGTTGGACTTCTCTTTTGGGGATACGGATTTGAGAAACAAAGAGCTCATTGCTAGTTAGCATTAGGAGTTAGAATTAAAATATTAATATATGAAGAGAGGAACACATGATGACTATATTTGAACAAAAGTTATGAATAAGCTTGTTGATACAGACAGGAAGATAGAGAATGGAGAGGTGTGGTGGTGGTGAGAAGCATCCCAACCCCAGGGGTGCCTATTTCTTGCTTTTCCTAAGTTTTGGTTGTTCAGATTTCCCCACTTTACCATGTACCCTTTTGTTGTCTTTGTAAGATCCACCTCAACCCTTGATGTGAGCTGATATGAGTTACTGTTAACTGTATTTGTCTTGAAACTGCATATGGTCCTTTGGGAGTAAGCATGCCTCTCTCTACTTCTGGAATCCTTTCCACCATGTTTGAACAGCTGATCTCCCCTCTGTACTGTTTCCTGCTGCCACGAAGTGCTCTAAGAAAGTAAAATACAGAGAAAATGCTCATCATTAAATGGGATATGCTTATTTTTCCACTAATGGGCAGTGATAATATCATATAGCTCACTCTGTAAGAAGCTAAATTTTGCCTTTGCAAGAAAAGAGGAAACCCTACTAGATCTTTTATAGTCCTAAATCTTGTGCTTTATAAATGGGTTTTGGAATTAAGGAGGTTAGATGGAGAGAGTGTCAGCAAATTTCCTTTAATAAACTGATGTGGCTCTTTTACCTGAGTTTTCACTAACTTCAGCTGCTTTGAAGAAGGGTGTCACTTGCCATCCATAGAAGGAGCTCAGATAAAGTAAAAAAAAAAAAAAGAAGAAGTCCGAATTAAATGCATTCATACTACACACAAGACCCATAAGCAAGCTGCATTAAATGCATGCCTCAGTGAGACTTGTACAGATATTTGTTGAAAATCTTCTATGTCCAGTCTCTGTGCTCAGTGAAAGAAACATAGAAGTAAGACAGACATTAAAACAATGTAAAGTCTATGGGGAAGGTGAACGCTGAAGATCTAAGTATCATGAGTACACCAAAGAGAAAGCCCAGAGAGCATGGTGGAGGAGACCTCCCCCAAAAATCACTGACACCAAAGACCAATGTCATTTATCGAGGTGGCCGTGAGTGAGCATTCAGATGTCTGCCTAACATCAACTATCTTTTGATTCCCTTCTATCTCCCACCACCTTCCTTCAGTGCTAGAATGAGATATTGACTTTGTTTGTTTGAAACAGAGTCTTGCTTTGTAGTTCAGGCTAGCCTGAGCTCACTATGTAATCCAGGGGAGCCTCGAACTCACAGAAATCCTTTTACCTTTGCCTCCTGAGTGCTGGAATTACAGGCATGAGCCACCATGCCCAACTTTTTTTAAAATTCAAATCTTTATTGGTACATTATATATACACATCATGCTTGCACTCAACAACAAGAATTTGTACCAGAATATGACACAACTTCATTCTCATTTTTCCCATACTCTTAACTACTCTACAACCCCTACCCTCTATATACATAGGCCGTG
Source organism: Petromus typicus (assembly GCA_004026965.1). NCBI lineage: Eukaryota > Metazoa > Chordata > Mammalia > Rodentia > Petromuridae > Petromus > Petromus typicus. Next base: position 33,537 of record PVIR01007668.1, on the reverse strand, counting down.
TTTCCTTTTTTTAAAAAAACTAGTATCACATTATTTTTTCCCTCATTTCTTACCCCTATACCCCATTTCCTTTTAAATATTTTCTATTTCACAATATCTATTATATGTTCTAGAGCTCACTTACATCTTCATTTTCTCATACCAGAAAAAAGATATGATATTTACACATCTGTAATCTATTTATTTCACTTATGAGGATGTCCTCAAGGTACATCTATTTGAGTATAAATGACTCAATCTTATCATTTTTTAAATGGCAGAATAATACCCTGTTCTATTAAAGAACTACATCTTTATCCAGTCTCCAGTTAATGGACGTTTTAGTTGTTTCCAAGATTTAGCTATTACAAACTGAACTGCTACAAACATGGGTGCACATATGTATCTGTGATATAAATCTTTTATTCTTTTGTGTATATACCCAGCAGAGGAATGGAGGGTCAAATGGGACCTCTAATCCTAGTTTTTTGAGGAATCTCCAAACTGATCTCCACAGTGGTTGTATGAGTCTATACTCCCACCAACAGTGGAGAAGAGTTCCTAGTCTCTGTTCCTAGCCTCTTTTTTTTTCTCTACAGCCTCATCAACATTTGTTGTTGGCTAATTCTGAGATAGCAGCCATTCTTTGTTGAGTGAGATGAAATCTCAGTGTTGTTTTCATCTGCATTTCTCGAATGACCAGTGATGTTGGGCAGAGTGAAAAGGCAACCAACAATATGGGAAATAATCTTTACCAGCTATTTCTTGGACAAATGGCTACTATCTAGAATATGTAAAGAGCTTAAAAAAATCAGCACACCCAAATTTAAAGACCCAGTTCAAAAATGGGTATCTGAAATGAACAGGCATTTTTCAGAGGAAGAAGTAAAAGCAGCTAGGAAGCATATGAAGCAATGCTTAGCATCACTGGTCATTCGAGATACTGACTTTTAAAATCGATTTTATTGGTACATTTTATATACACATCGTATCACACTCAACATTGAGAATTTGTAGCAGTATATGACAATGACTTAATTCTTATTTTTTCCATTCCCTTGCCCACTCTACAACCCCCACCCCCTATATAAATAAACTTTGCTTTCTTTTTTTTTAAAGCGCCAAATCTTTTCCTTCTCCTTGTTACTTATCTCTACCCCTTTTTTCCTTTGAATTTTTTTTTTTTTTAGGTTTTTTGAGTCAGGATCTCGCTTTGTGGTTCAGGCTGGCCCTGAGCTCAGCCTCAAACTCACATCACAGCAATCCTCCTGCCTCTGCCTCCCGAGTGCTGGGATTACCAGCGTGAGCCACCATGCCCGGCACTGTGGTATGTGGGGTACTGATTGCTGCTGGGCGTGAGTCTCCACGCCCAGTATGGTATGTGGTTACCAGGGATCGAACCCAGGACCCTGTGCTTGCAAGACAGGCGCCGGAACCACTGAGCTAACTCCCCAGCCCCCTTTGAATATTTTCTATCACAGCATCTGTCATACATTCTAGAACTCATTTACAACTTCAGTTTCTCATACCAAAGAAATGATATGATGTTCGCACATCTGTGGAGATATTGACTTTTAAAATTATTTTTTGCAGCTGTGCTTGGTGGAACGCTCTAGTCATCTGGCTCTTGGGAAGGTAGAAACATCCTGGAAAACTTAGTAGCTTAATGAGACCCTGTCTCAGGGTAGAAAAGGGCTGAGAATGTAGCTCAGTGCAAAGACCCCGGTTTCAATGTCTACTACTATACCAAAACCAAAATTGCATTGGAAATAAAAGTGACGTGTACATTGTATTTGATTTTCTTTTCATATAGCTGAGTAGTCTTCTAATAACATTTAAACTTGGAACACTGTATTTAGAAAGTGGGAATAAAATCTTCATTGGGAAACAAAGAAGTGTCTAAATTATCCTCTAGATGACCCACCTGAAGAGTAAAAAAGAATAGCCAAGCACTGAAGGATCAGCTGTTAGGAATCAGAAATGTCAAGTATCATCATTTTCCTCATCTATGAAGAGACACTGTTTGACTGATATTCAGCTTCAGTTTTCTAGGGTACTGGGAATACATTTCATCAGCTCTGCTTAATGTAAGCTTGGTTCTTAGGTCCCTTTTAGGATTTACCAAGGGCTAGTGAAGGAGGAAGTTAGACACTTCTGTGTACCTACTGTGTGCCAGGTGCTCTTCTTTTTAGAACTGGGTGTAGAGAGAGGAATAAGAGAGAGTCTTTGCCACCCAATCTGATCAACCAAAGAGGAGCTTGAATGAAAGGAGGGTTTAGGGGTAAAAGCAAAGTAAAACAAGTTCCCATTCAGTTAATTATTGGGTTAGGACCTATTGGTACACCAATGTAGGTCATTATGTATTTATTTTTAATCATTTAATTTTATTAGTATAGGTTTGCAGCACATGATGTTTACATTCATCTTAGGGAGAGGGTAAATGTACTTAATAGACCTCAATTCTTTTTTTGTTAATTGAAATCTTCTCAATTCTTTTTACTTCCCTTTCCCTCTCTACCTACTTCTTTCCCTCTCTCTCTACACTCCTTTCCCCGTATTCTTTATTATTGCTACTTTTTAATAGTTCTTGTTTGTGACATGTAATGAGGGTAGTTGGTACATGTACATTACACATATTAACTCTTTTTTGTGTCCTTCCTTTCCATTCTTCCCTGGCTCTCAGTCTCTTGGTCACCTTTCCATTTGCAAAAGATTTATTCCTTGTTTCCTTTTGCTCTTTATTTGTACTTTGGGTAACTCAAATGAGGGAAATCATATGATATTTGCATTTGCATGTTTGATTTATTTCACTTACTGTTATATTTTGAGGGTATATCCATTTTCCTATAAATGTCTCAAATTTATCTTTCTTTATATTGAGTTGTACACTATCATATATTAATATCACATTTTCTTTATCTACTTTTTAAGTTTTACTGTGTGCTTTGTAGCAGGAAGCACAGCTCTGTAGGAAATTAACTCAGGTCAGAAATATTTTTAGTGACAAAAACTTGGGTCTATAAGTGTTGTCCTAGAGAATAGTATGGAGTGGGTCTTTATACCTCAAAGTTTGGAGCAGTACGTGGATATGGTGCCTGAATGGCCAGGAGGAGGGTTCTGTCCAGACCCGGAGAAGAGTTCCTCATCTTAGGCTTCTCCATTTTGAGCTTCCCCAAGTTTTGCCAGTGATTGTCCCTGATATCCCTGATAATACTGGTCAGGTCACAGTCACAATATTATTTCTGTAAAAAAGGGATGGTGGAGAGGAGGTGAAAACAGATGTGATTTATTGACTTAAAGCAACAAACTTGGTTATGGGCCTAGTGCTACTGAAAGGGTCCTTTTCATGTTGCATGGGCAACTTCCTTTGCTTCCTCAGCCATCAGAGAGGCGATTGAAATTACTTTTAAGCATGGACCCTGGCAAGTGATGCAAAAGTTCCATGATTTACAACCCCCCCAAAGTTTATCTTGCTGTGGGAAAAAAGAAGACCTTGGAACCAAAGCTTCCCATTTAGAAGCCAATAAAAACATTTTAAAATAACACCCTCTCCTCCTGTCTGCTCCATAATGAGAAATAGAGAGATTTAGCAAGGGGGGGTGCTGTGGGTAGGACTTTTGCAATCACCAGTGATTGAGCTTCAAGGTCCAAGGACTTTGTTGTGGGCACTGGAAACCTAATGATTTATAATTAACTCCAACATGAAAAACCAAATGCCATACACTTTCCTAACAGACTACAAAAATAACCACATTGACAGTGTCTGCAAAATTGGAAACAAATGTCCCAAGGAACATAAGAGCTCCATGCTGTCCTACCCAAGCTTTGGAGGAAGAAAAATACTGGCATTCCATCATGACCACAAATGATGAGCCAATATCATTTGTCATGGGAAATTCATCTAGGCAAAATCAGATTGCACCATTGGCCCTCAATGACTCTAAGAAATAAGCATACTGAAATGCCTCAAATTAAAAGCAGCCAAGGGGTAGGTTTAACATTCTCTTTTTTAGCTGCTAATTTTTTAATTTGCCCCTCCCTTCTTTATATGTGAAAGAGCTGAGAGAAAATAAATATCTAACTGTCCTCTTGTTCCTGAAACAGTCTTGACCATTGTGGTTCTTTTTTTTTTTTTTTTAAGTGGGTATGGAAAAGTGTAATGGCCATACAAAGTCTTTGGGAGCTCTGAAGTGGTACAGAGGGCATGGTGACATTAGTCAAAGGATCATGGCAGGGGCTGGCTGCTGGAAATTTGGCAACTGGATTAATAGCCTTCGTTCAAAAAAAAGGTTTTTCATTTATCTGAATTCCACCTTATGACTAACCTCTTTCTTGCACTGATATAGAATATGAAAGCTTTGATTATGGAAGTTTACTCAGGAGAAATTACCCATGGAATCCTTTCGATGCCATGAAACCTCAAAGTCAAGCAGCGAAGGATAGAATTAATATTCTAAAGTAAAACTGAACTAAGTCCAGACATTACAGTAAACCCTTTACAGGCATCTCCTTTAGTTTGCACAATACTGTGCAATAGTCTTTCTCATTTTAAAGATTAGAGAAAAAAGCCTCTGAAAAGTTCAATAACTTGCCAAATTTCAGGGAGTGAGAAAGAGAATGGGGTGAGAACACACTACTACTTAACTCTCAAACACATGGTTTTAACTATTTCTGAAGGGAGTTTCTATGCATTTTCCCCTCTTTTGGGACAATATTTTCCAAACTTTCATTTTCCATTTCTGAAGATCTGTAGGAAAACTTTCAGATGGCTTTGCCGTTATTTCTCTAATTCTGCATGTTTTAGAGGTGAACACAACCTTTTCCATCCCCACAGCTCATAATCCTACCAGGGGTTCTATGAATTAAGTTTCATGTCTCCTGTCAGGGGACTTAAACTGGTAATATTAACTGAGTGAGAAGGAATATAGTTGAATGAACTCTCAAACCAGTTAAGTCAAATGTAATAGCAATAAAATGTGAGCTTGAAAAACATGTGAGAATCAACTGGATGGACCTTTTTTAGTCTATGTAAACTTTCTGCAATACATATGTAAATGTCCTACATATTTTCATACTCCTAACAGACCTGGTTATAGCCTCCTGGGGAAGTGCTGGTTTAAGATACCCTGTAAAAGTCACCTATGAGACTAAGAATTTTCTACTTTTTCTGCATACAACATTGGATTAATTGAAGGCATTCTTGTTTTTTGCTTAGTGGAAATTAATTCTTCCTATGGGAAATATTTTTAATGTGCTAAAAGTATCTGAATTTCAGGAACTTGAGCCTTGTATCATAGCTAGTTTCTGCCTCCAGGGAATATAATCTATCCAAGCTGTTAAATTGTTGTGAATACCAATAATAGGACATTTTTATGCTTTTCAGGATATGAAGCTAAGGCATATCAGATTGCTGTGCGTGTGTGCATTTGCTCACATTTAAAAGCCAAACATCTTAAAACTCTTTATAGATTTGTATGTGGTTATTTATTACAAATATGAGATTGCTAAAGGCAGCAATCTTCTGGTGATCTTTATCAAGCTGTTCTTCTTTATCCTCCTACATAGCTGCTTATTTGGCACTTTCTTTTTTTCTTTTTCCTTCTTTTACTCTTTTGGCCTTAGCAGGGATATAAAATGTCAAATCCATTTTTAAAAAATCCAGTGGTAAAATCTGCAAATAGGAATAAAATTTGAAAGAAATACTGAAGTTAAGTAGACAAGATTTATTTATTTTTTTACATTTCTTTGCTAATTAGGCTGCATGTTTTAAGTTATGAACATGTGCAGAGTTGTGAAGGATCTTCTGTGTAGAAGAGAGGCTCATTTCCACCAGCTCGTGATAGCTGAGTTTTCAGTTTTCCAGTGGTCACAATAGACACCATCAACAACTTATTTTTTAGAGCATCTTTTGCATGGATGGCAATATGGAAGAAAGAATGGGAGAAAGTTAGAGCTGGTCAGAACTTGAATGTCATCTAAGCTGTGGGTTTTCAGGGTTTTGAGGGGGTAGAAAACAAATAACATTCAGAAGTTTGATTGATAGCCTCAAGCATCTTTGTACAGTATACAGGAGTGAGTTTGTGGATACATGAGCATTTTTTTTCTCTATTAGGGCAGAGTATTTGTCTGCTGGGAGTGGTAGGTATACAAAGCTCCTCACGTTATAGACTAAGACTTCCTCATCTTAGAATGCATCTCTTTTTATTGTGGGAGGACATGAATTGCACAAAGCTGAACTGAATTGTTCATGGTCACACCCTTAAGAAGAAGTGGAGAGGACACTTGGACTAAACATTCTTTTAGTACAGTATCCTGTGGCATGTTTTGTGAAAGGGAGAGTAACTGTTTGCTAGTGAGAAATCTAATGAACTCTATGTTTATGCAACTGTGAGTAAAGTGTACATGTAGGGGAGAATTTGAGTGCTTTATTTTTGCAGTACCAAGGACTGAACTCCTGATCTAGAGTTGGCAAGGCAGGTGCTTCAACACTGAGCTAAATTCCTGGCCCTAGTTGAATACTGTATAAAAGCTCATTAAGATGGTCAATGACACAGGGGATTTAGGGCTGGGGATTTAGCTCAGTGGCACAGCCACTGCCTTGCAAGCCCAAGGGCCTGAGTTTGATCCATGGTACTGCTAAAAAAAAAAAGAAAATCAATTCAAATCTGGCAAATTAGGAGCATGAAAACTAACTGCAAAGGGTTAGTATAACAATATTTGTAAAACCAAAGATTTCACATGCACTCAGATTTCTTCAGAAATGTCTTTAAAATCTTATTATGTACTGTGTAAGGAAATCTAAATTGGACATTGCATTATGAATTTAGTTTCTATAAAAAATGAAAATAACCCATCATAATTAACTGATCTATTATCAGTGAGTAAGAACATATAAATAAATAAATGAAAAACTGTGTTTATATGTCTAATTTGTAATTATGATTAATTGACTTAAAAATTGTTTGGTCAGCTATCAGTGTTAATCACATGAATATAAGGACTTCTTTCCCATAATCTTGTTATATGCTCATATTCACCCATATCAATGTAAATATTTTAGTTTTTTGATTTATAATTTTTCTCAAAATTAATAAACATTACTGTGAAGGCAGAATATTCCTGTTGAATTCCAACATATTATATGTGTCAGTCACACAACAAAATAGTATTAGCTTTTGTGATTTCACTTTAGAGTCACTATTAATTCATATATGATGAAGATAATTAAGGTTTTTCTTTAGAAAGTCGCTGCAAAATTGCTTTGCATTCCTGTTCTGGTGGAGATAGTCATGTTCCCATATCTATGGGGCAGTGGTGGTGAACCTATGGCACATGTGCTGCAGTTGGTTGTTTGTGTCATTGAAAGCTCTATGAGATTTGGCACTGCCGCTCCAGGGGATATGTCCCAGGAACCCAAGGATATGCTTGAAACCATGAGCAGTACAGAACCTTATATAAGCAATTTTTTTATCTTTTAAATACCTACCCATAATAAAATTTATTCTATAAATTAGATGCAATAAGAGATTAATAATGAAAACTAATAATAAAACAATCACAATGGTATATTATAAGAAGGATTATGTGAATATAGTTTTAAGACTCTGTAATATACAAGTGGGTAGCATATGCAGTATAGATTCCAGTCAAAGGTAATACTTTACATCCTGGACAGACTAGGATAATACAAGACTCTGTTGTGCCACTCAGAATGGCACACGATTTAAAACTTATGAACTGTGTACTCTGGAATTTTCCATTTACTATTTGCAGGCTGTGGTTGACTCAGGGTAACTAAAAGTAAAACTACGAAGAAAGGGTACTAATGTAGAATCGTTTCTGCCTTTGTGGAATTTACTATAAAAAACTTCACCGTACCATCATTTTCTTGGAAGTTTACACTTCTTTTGTCATAAGGAAACATTTACTATTTGGCCGTATGGATGGTTTTGGAGTTGTCCGGTGTATCCCATCAAGTATGTACTTGATATTTCAGCAGGCTCAGATCCAGTAGGATGTGATTAGCTGACATGATCAAAGAGTTCAAGAAACCAAGTTGTTAAGCAGGAGTAGCACAAGAAAGATATTTGCTCTCCCTTGATTCATCTATTTTGCTGAGGTGCTGTGGAGTTCCAGGCTCTAATTTTTGAAGAGGTGGATAGAAGTCAAAAAGCATTAGGCAGGGGCCAGGGAGTTAGCTCAGTGGTTCCGGCGCCTGTCTCACAAGCGCAAGGACCCGGGTTCGATTCCCTGGTAACCACATAACAATACTGGGCGTGGAGACCCACACCCAGTAGCAACCAGTACCACATACCACAGTGCCGGGCGTGGTGGCTCACGCCTGTAATCCCAGCACTTGGGAGGCAGAGGCAGGAGGATTGTGATGTGAGTTGGAGGCTGAGCTCAGGGCCAGCCTGAACCACAAAGCAAGACCCTGTCTCAAAAAAAAAAAAAAAGCATTAAGCAGATCAAATACCCTCTATGGTTAATCTGGGGGCATAGATATTAGGATTTCCTCTAATCTAAATCATCCTTGGCTGATCAATACTATGAATAATTCATTTACAGGAACAATTTGATTCTCTTTCTGTTGTAATTTTTCTCACGGGCAATTCATTTGTAGAGAAACTAGACTTCGAAGTTCTTCAGAACTTGGGTGGTCCAATTACCAGTCCTTTGTTGAAAACTCTGCTGCCTGTTGGCAACAGCAACGAAGTTCCATTCTCACTCCTGCTCCCAGGCCTCTGAACACATGTAGACTTCAGTGGAATGCCCCTTTCCACTTCTGTTACTCTTGCAAACTGTGGTAGAGGTTCATCCTAGAAAAGTGAATGCATAGGGTATCCTCTTTGGGCCGTTGGTAAGTCCTGGGAAGCTGCCCCTTCATCTTAACAACAAATGCTTCTCTTCATAGTCTTTTCTCAGGCCTGTGTTTCCATTGCTACAGACTCATCACTTCACTGATTTTTAAAAGCATTGTGTTTTATTCAAATTTGGAGAAATCATGCTTTAATTCAATTACCATCTTTGTGTGAATTAGAATATTTGTTTCATCTTAAAATATATTTCCTCCTCAACATTTTAACACTTATGGAATATTCAGTTAGGGTACAATGCATGCGCTTAATATAATGTTTCTTTATTATTTTGGGATGCTATCTTGGAACTGTTAACTCATTATAAAAAGGATTATATTTTGGAATCAGGAAAATACCATAGCTTCTTGAATTAGTTTCTCATTTTGATTGGATGAAGTTGTACAACCACAAGATCACAGTGGTAGTGATGAGAGATGAATTAAGTGTGAGGAAAGTTGGGGCAGAGTCTTGAAATGGGAAACTGTTAGAGAAAATTTTGCCCACTTATTTGTATCCTGGATTAGGGTTTGATGTCTGTTTATCTGCCTTTATTTGTGGATTTATCCCAGTATGAAGAATCTGACTCTGTTTCATTTTTATCATCAACTGCAGTTGTTTATTGTCCACTCTATAAAATTACAGAGAGATATAAGGCAGTGTCTTTATGCTTTGGGATAGGTTATTTATAGAAGATTCAGAGTTTTTGTGACTTCATTAACAAGGTGATCTAAGTCTTCCCTTTATTACTTTTTGATATAGAGTATAATTGGGATGTACTTCACACACCATACATTTTCAGTATACAAGTCAGTGGATTTTAGTATATTACTGACAGAGCTCAGCAACCATCACTGCAATCAGTTTTAGGCCATTTTCATTACATCTTTCTCATACTACTTAGGAGCAATCCCTTATTCTTCTCATCTTCTCCAACTGTAGGCATCATTACTCCATTATCAGTTGAAGGCCAAAAGTATGTCACATTCATCCTCTAGGAGTGAGAAGTTTCAAGAAGATTCTAAAATTTGGCATTGTTCCTTAGAAATTGCTTAATTTCTATGCTAGGGGTGTAGTTCAGTGGAGAGTGCTTACCTGAGCTTTGACTCCCAGTACTGAAAAAGGAAAAGAATGAAACATTTTATTAATCTATAAAAATTGGTACAGTATCATTCACATCACAGATGGTTATTGCTAATATGATGATTCTGCGGAGAAAATAAAATAACATAGCCAGGTGTGGTAGCTTACCTCTGTCGTCTCCAGTTGAGGTAGGAAAATTAAAAATTTGAGTCCAACCTGTGTAGATTACCAAGACACTGGCTCAAATTAAAAATAAAAAGTAGTAGGGTGAGGGATGTAGCTCAGTGCAAAGGAACAGGTTCAATCCTAATTATGAAAATAGAAAAAAAAAGATTACATGCACAGAAGGGAGAGCATAGTGATAAGCATGTTACATAGTTGCTTTAGAATTTTTTTTTTCACTTATTCATCTCACTTTGAATAGAGTTCTGAGCTGAATTGATGAATGAATGATGAATTCTTCCCGGTCTCGTTTCTTCCTTTAAGTAGGTGATTAAAGTGGAGAATGTTGGCAATGACACCTTAACTCCATAGTTGAATTGATAAATCAAAACAGAGGGGCTGGCTCATCTCTCTTTTCCTGGAGAAGGAAAAACAAAATAAAACAGAAACTTTGCCATCCACTTTAATGAGTTATTGGGAAGGCAGTTTAAACTTCTAAAATTTCCACTAAGTGATTTCCAGAGATCCAGAACCCACAGAACCGAAGACCCTTTACAGACTTTCACACAATGCAAGGACAAAGATGACGGTCCTTCATCGATTTTTAAATGAATTCCATTGGCATTTCACCCTGGACTATGCCACTGAGTGGTGCCAGCATCATTTTTCGGAAATCTCAGAGAGGTCGGCTTGTCCTTCTTTGCAGACCCTTGAAGAGTGGAGCGGTGCGATGTTTCCCTGTCTTCACATGGCAGCTCTGAAACTCAAAGGCAGGGTAACTTTTTCACATCTGAGGGCACAGAGTCTTCCACAACATTTATGATGATCTTCTTGTAATTCTAACCACCTGCTCTTGCTATTGCCTGAATCAGGATGTTCCCAAGAGATTCTGGCTTTCTTTATTGATTTCTGCCAACACAACTTCAGGTTATTTGATTGAAAACAATTTGATTAAAAAAATAAGCTCTTTAGTATAACTATTTGGTCAAAGAAAAGCATGAACTGAATATTTCTCAATACTAATTCCAAGACCCTGATAATTTTTGTTCATAATTGCAGCTGCTTTGCATCCTTTATTTATCTTTATGAACTTTTGCTCATTTAAAATTTGTTAATAATTTTCTTCTCTTATTTACTATTATAGTTCAAGTTTAGTTTTTAGGCCATCACTTATTATTTGGTGTTTTTTGAAGTGGAAAATTAGAAAAAAAATGTAGTTGAACCACTGAACTATCTAATGACTCAAGGCATCATGGAATAAATATATATTTTAAATATATACATGATATAAAGCTTTTTTTTTTTGCAAATGACTATCATGTATAGGAAAATATCTGGACAAAAATATATATCAAAGTATATTAGTATTTGCCTTGGTTGAGTACAATTACTTTGTCTCCTTGTATTTTGTAAATCAAATAAGCAATATTTATTAAATTCCTGTTAAATATCAGCCTTATTCTTTGAGTTGAGGATACAGCAATGTAGAAACAAGAGAAATTGAAGGTATGTACCAGCAGGAGTAGAAAAAGAGGGTGAGGGATTTAGTTCAGTGGTTCCAGTGTCTGCTTGGCAAGCACAAGATCTTAGTTTCAATCCCTGGTACCACATATCACAGTGCCAGGCTTGGTGGTTCATGCCTGTAATCCCAGTACTTGGGAGGCAGAGGCAGGAGGATTGCTTTGAGTTTGAGAATGGCCTGGGCTACATAGTGAGTTCAGGGATAGCCTGAACTACAAAGCAAGCCTCTGTCTCAAAGAAAAAAAAAAAGCCAAATGAAAAGATTAAGTTAGATATATCCTAGATTAGAAAGTGACAGTTACTGCTGAGAAAAATACAGCAGGGAAGGAGGCTAGAGTATGCTAGAATGGGGTTCTAATTTGAAATAAGGACATTAAGCAAGAGTCACTGTTAAGGTAACTTTTAAGTAAAAATTTGTATGAAATATATACATGAGCCAGATAGATATCTTAGCTACCTGGGGAAACAGTAAACCAGCAGATGGAATACTAAGTACAAAAGACCTCCCAGAGGAGCATGCTTCTCTCTCTGTCTCTCTCTCTCTCTCTCTCTGTGTGTGTGTGTGTGTGTGTGTGTGTGTGTGTGTGTATGTAGAGGGGGTGCTTTACAAGGAACAGAATGGCTGGTGGGGAGTCAGGCATGAAGAGTAGGAGAGGGCAAGTCAGAAAGCCAGATTATGTGGAACCTCAAAGACCATTATTAAGACTTAGAGTTTATTCTGGGATGGAAGGTCACTAGGAGCTTTTGAACAGAAATGTGACCTAATATGATACTTTTTTATGTGCCACCATGATCATGCTTTTGGGAATAATCTATAGCAGGGACCTTTGTAGAAGCAAGAAATGACTGATGAGAGGTGATGGTAACTTAGACCAAGGTACTATTAGTTAAAGTGTACATGGCAATTAGAATATTGCTACATTTTGAAGTTAGAGTCTATCAGGCTTGCACATGTATGTGTGTGTGTGTGTGTGTGTGTGTGTGTGTGTGTGTATCTGTCTGTCTATCTATCTATCTATCTATCTATCTATTTATCTATCTCTATCTGTCTATCTGTCTATCTATCTATCTAGTTATGGGATATGAGTAAAAAGATTTGTCAGAGGTGAATCCAAGTTTTAGGCTTGAGGAACTAGAAGAATGGAATTGTGTTAATTAAGATGGGAAGTGTATAAAGAGATGAAGTTTGGGAGGCAAGACTAGGAGCTCAGTTTTGGACATGGTAAGTTTGATATGCTTATTAGTCATCCACAATATTTCTGTATGAGAATGCATTGTTTTTGAAATTAGGCAAAAACAATAAAAGACATGTTTTAAAAAAGCATTCTATTGTGGGTTTGGGTTGCTCTTACATATCCTTTATTGCTAACATGAATTGTTCTCTGTTCAAATTGTTTTTAGTCAAACCATCTGGTGCTGGGTATGCAGGGGCAACTGTGGGTAACCACAAAGCACAGTTGCTCCCCAGACCACCCTGCTGGGAATAAAGGCAATAGCAATACTCAGATTTTATTGCTGTCTTGTCTTTCAGGGGTATCATTTCAATGACCCCTGACTCTTCTTTGGTGTCTTAGTTACATTCTGTCATTGCTGAGATGAAATACCTAACACCCAAAGTTAAAGGAGGAAAGGTTTATTTCAGCCCACAGTTTGTAGAGGTTTCAGTCTGGTCATCTGGGTCCACAGCGGGGTGACATGGCAGAGGGGCATCTCAGAGGAGATAAAATCTATAGCAGAGCTGGTAAGAGGCAGCATAGCAAGAAATTCTTTTTACATTCAGTCCAAACTATATGTCTGTTGACATATACTACACTCAAAGTGAGGCTTCCATTATCTGCACCCAGGACTATCCTAAACCCATGTAGTCATCAACACCTTTAATCCCAGTATCACACACCCTAGCTTCGGCTACCTCTTAAAAACCCCACCTATGACTGGATGAGGCTTTGGGGTGACATCTTGATGCAAGACATAACACTTTGTCCTCTCCTGAAATTTCAAGCTTTCAGAGTAACTGAACACCTAGTTGTTACTGTCCCTCATGGTCTCAGTCTAATAACACCAATCTTGTTACCACTGTATTGTCATAAATCAATTCACAGTATAATTTTTGAACATATTTTGTGCAAAGAACAGCACTAAACATTTCTTGGGTGATTTTATTATTGCAATTTTGCCACATGACTAACATTTTTTGAAAAAATGATTTTTGGTAGTTGAATGAAACTGATGCACTCCTACTAATTTAATTGGAGAAAGGGTCTTACTTTGTAGCTCAGGCTGGCCCTAAACTCACTATGTAGCCCAGTCTAGCCTTGAACTCACAGCAGTTCTCCTACCTCTGCCTCTCGAGTTCTGGGATTACAGGCCTGAGCCACCATGCTCAGCACTGTGATATGTGGTACTGGGGATTGAACTTGGGACTTTGTGCTTGCCAGGTGGACAACTGGAATCACTGAGCTATATCCCTGGGCTAACACTCCATTGATTTTGTGACCTCTATGATGAACCTTTTATTTTTTCATAACTAAATTTTTTCTTGCTTGAGTTATGTAAATCTGAAGCATTTTTAGAAGATAGTAGAGACTCAGAAACATGAGACTATGGCCACTTAGAATGCACTTGGGCAGAAGGCAGGCAGCCAGTTCAGATATGAATAATAGCTCTTAATCCATATCCCTTTCTAGGCTTGCATACACATGAGCTTGATAGATACCATAGCAATTCAAAGGAAGACAATACTGTGTATTTGGAAAGCTGCATGACATTGGTAGACTACTATAATGGCAGACCAAGAAACTGAAATCATGTGACAAACACGAGTATTATAATTGTCAAGGGCTTCTAAAGTAGAAACACCATAGAACCCCTCTTAAACAAAGCAGAGTTGTCCAAAGGAAAGATAATGTAGATGAGCTTCTTTAGTGAGAGTTCTTTGGCCAACACAACACAAAGAAATGTAGAGCTCAGTAATGGAGGGACAGTGATCCATCATGACATTGTCCAAGACCCTGAGTCCTGTCAGGCCTAAAAACAATTCTACCCCTAGTTTTGAATAAATCTTTTTTTTTTTTTTCTATTTTTCCCTGTTTGTATTTGACACCAAAAGTATTTTGACTAATTGAAAAATTGTGAGAGTAATGACCTATCATCAAACATGTGTGGAAAATGTAAGCTATATTAGTTTGGGTTGTCTCAGAAGCAGACCCTACTGTAAGATGTATATACAAGTAGTTTATTTAGAAGGTGGGGAAAAGGAAAGCAAGATAAAGAAGGGAAGGCATTCCATAAAGAGAATTTTTTCAAACCAGCAAGCAGTGGCGGGAGTAGACTGTAATTCTATAGGAAAACTGTGGGAGATTAATGTAAAATACATGTCACCTAGTTACTCTACTAAGTGGTAAAGAAACTGAAGTATTTATACCTTAATTCTCATTAATTATTGGTTGAGGAGTATTCTTTGGTGTGTGCTAATTTAATCTTATTTCAAGCTTACTCTAAAAGCAAGCATACTCACCATCCAAAGTAAAAACAAGAGAAAGGGAGATGGGGAGCGTATGCCAGGGAGCTAGAACAAGCACCAGCAGCTGGTTTTGGGTGTCCAGGAGGCACAGGTGCAGGCATTGGAAGCCATTGGGATCAGGGATAAGGGCCAAAGAAAGGATCACTTTTTAACTTCATGACTGCTTAGAGCCTTTAATGTATAATGAACCTCCAAAAATGGAGTTAGGACATATAGTATTTTTCAAATTTCATTTTAAGTCATCAAACCTTTATTTATGGATTATTTTTTGTACTTGTAGCCTATAGCATATGCTTTGACCTTGAGGAACAATCTTGTAAAACCTTACAGGACTCAACAGCACCTACTTCAAAATTTTGAAGAGATCATTGGGTAAAATTGTCAGATTTGCCCCAAAAGTATAGTAGTTATATTTTTAAATTTTAATAAATAATGACTGTAGATGATTCTATGATCTCACCGTTGTTTTAACTTTGAGGCAAGGAAGACTGAGAGCATTTCAGTCAGTTGCTTGAGGCTGTCAATGAGTTTGTACAAAGTCAGCCCTGGAGCCTAAACTAGGGATTTTGTCCTCAATTAAATCACCAATTTACTGTGTATCATGTACTTTACATTAAATTACATTCAGGGATACCTTGGAAACATTCTCAGTCATCTTTCTAACACCAATCTTCTCTATCCATGATTTTTGATTGATAAGTATTCCTTTTAACAGATAGCAGAAAATCCTGATTTTTTTTGTTTAGTTTTCAGCTGAATTTTGCAGACAAAGGTTTTAGGCACTGTGCAGTATTTCCCTGGGGCTGCCTCCCAGGCAGTCTTTATTCTGTAGATTTAGGATTTGTTCTTTCTTGTCAAGAAGTTGATGTTTACTGCAGCTTGCATTTCTAGATGGTGGTCAAAATACACTCATGGTGATGGCTGCCAGGAAGTCAGAGACTAGATCGGTCAAGAACTGCATTTATGCATGGGCTAGTGGATGATTCCTTGTGCTACCAAGAATGATTGAAAGCAATAGTGCAGTTATATTTATTAAGCAGTTTAAGGCACCTTCAAGGTCTTGGAAAATGTGCATGTAATAGGTGTGATCCTACATAAAAGCTTGGCATGCTGACTTCTAATTACCCAAGATACTTTGCCCAAGTAGGTAGATTTTTATGTTAAGGGAGTTGGCCTTGGGTCTTAGACTGAGAAGAAAAATAAGGAGGTATTTCTGCAGAAGATAAAATCAGGGAATTATTATTTGTTCTAATCTTTATCCTTTTTTTCCTTTTTAAATAAAAGACAGTGAATAGATGCTTTCTCCTGCTGGCATTTCCTGTCAACTTTTTATGCTTCAGCTCTCTTATATATTCTTAGGTATAGATTTTCACAAACCTGAGGTATTAATCAATGGAGATTTGCATTGTAAAGGCAGTAATAATATAAGGTGTTCTAATGATCAGTAACATTGCAAAATATAGCTCTCACCATCTCTGTTTATCCTTCATTAGAAAAGCACAGACATGTGTAGTTCATTAGGTAATAGTTGTGAAAATATTTTTATTATACTTGAAATAGTAATATAGACTTAGAGGCTAGTTTTCATTAAAAATGGTGTTCAGAAATATGTGCAGTGTGCTTTTATTATTATGATGTACATATTATGATGATGACATACATATATGTACCATGTACTAATACTGAATATTTAACCAACTATTTGCCTTTTTAAACTTCTGGAACTTTAAAATTCAATACCTAAGAAAAATAAAATTCACTACCAGATTTTAAATTATATAATACATAGAAATGTAGGGGAACTTTTAAAAAATGCTTCTTTATCAAATAATTCTGGGTCAAATTATATACACGAAGTATAACTCAATAAATCTCAATAAAATATGCCAAACTTATACATGGTAAATTTTATCATACAATATTAGTATTCTAATGGAAACATCATAACCATTTGAACTATCCTTTAAGTTTTATGAGTCACTCATAAATGATATTCATCTTGTGATGAACAGAAAAGTAAAAAAAATTTTCTAATACAGTTTTTATTTTCTAAGAGTTAATTATTTTTTAGGCTGGGTGTGTATTTGAAATATGTAGAAGATAATAAATCTAGTTATTATCTGGCACTTAGATTACATGATGTAGACTTTGGGAGAAATATATATTTAGAAGAAGGAAGAATACTGCAGCTCAAAAATATGAGAAGGGCTTTCTGAGGAGGAAAGGCAGGCTTTGTTCAGTAATGCAAAACTCTGTGGCTTTGAAATTCACTGCAAAATTTACTTTTTATTTAATGCTTGTTGGTCAACATTCACTCTAACTTATATGTTCTCATGGGTGACACAATGGACCTAGTCACGTACAAATGTTCTCCTTTCCATACCAAAGGAGGGACTCTTGACTATTCAGACAGTATTTTGGATTACTTTTCTTTTCATGTTGACTTTGGATTAGGCACTACTAATGAGTATGAAGATATACCATAAATTTAACTTTTTTGGTTTAGTCCACTCTAGAAATGGCTTTTCTCAAAACAGTAATGGGCTGTGGACATTTTTTTGAGAACAGGGTGATGTAATAGAAAGAGCAATGAGGTTATGAGTTAAGTGATCTGGAGTATCTAGTTCTGGCCCAAAATTTCTTGAGGTTATGTTGATCAAAAGCCAAACTTCTTTTATTTTCAGTTATCTCCTCTATAAAATGGAAGAATATATGACATATTCACCTACTTCCTCTGCTGTGAAAAGGATCAAATGAGATAATGGAAGTAAAATATTTTTATATATTACCTCATAAAAATATAAATATGACATATTATTAATGCTGTCTTAAATAATTCATTCTTTATCTCATCTGTAAAATGGAAACAGGAATTGTTTCCATCTCATTGTATTACTTTGAGAAGTAAATGGAATAAAATATGTAAATCCATCTAGAATAGTTCATAGAAAGTATTATATACTCAATAAATCTAGAGATTACATTAACAACTTATGAGATAAAAAGATTTCTTGATCTTAAAGTTCCCTACTCCAAAGTTTTTGCTTGTAATATTTTCACTAGTCTAAATTTGTCTTTATCTTCAGTGTTAAGAATGTAAGTTTTAAATGAGGTTGATCAAGAAGGTGAACTGGTTCTCTCCAAATGGACATCAGTTGAAAGTGGAAATCAGTTATATCAGATTCTCAAAAAGTGTGATTCAAAACGTGATCTATTTTATTATTCATGCCATAATATGACAACATCCATTCTTGCATAAATTAATAATTAATTAATTAATAATTATCTCATTGAATACAAACCAGACATCATCACATTATTGGTGTCTCATCAAGAGCAGTGCAGCAGTAAAACAGAAAATGATTTCTGAGGATAAGGAAAGTGGACTTGGGTGATTAGTGGGGAGCACCTTGATAAAGTGATCCCTAGATCAAAGAGTGTGATTCCTTGGATCGGTTCTCCACTGTTGTTTTCTGTAAAGTGGCCAACAAAAAATAAATGTTGTAAGCATGTTTTAGAGAATATGACTTGGGCTTAAATAGGGAGCACAGGGGACATTTTCCAGAGGCCTATTTTATACTTTGTATACTGAACTCACAATTTATGTGTCTATGTTTGTTTGTTTTTTTCTTTTGAGTGAGAAAAGGTAGAAAACACCTAGAGAGAAAACTGAGTTTTTCTAGAAAGGTAGAAGGTCCTGGAAAGTATATAGTTTTTCTCTGACTGAAGATAATTTTTGCTGGATGACTGTATCATAATAGAGAGTATCCATGTCTTTATGTCCCTGAGGGCTATGCTTTTAGCCTCAGAAACTAAAATTCACAGAGAAAGTTTTTTAAAAAGACTTGAGCTGGGTCAGATGTGGTCTGCTATACCAGAGGGTCCATAATGGGCCCGTTTGGAGTGAGTTCACAGTCTTCAGTCCTCTCCAGAATAAACTCCTTCGTGGGTATCCACAGGGAATTTGTTCCAGGTCTACTTACCGTATCAAAACCTATGGATGTGCAAGTCCCTTATATAAATGGTGTAGTATTTGCATGTAACCTACACACATCCTCCTTTATGCCTTAAATAATTTCTGGATTACTTACAATACATCTCATAATGTAAATGCTATGTAAATAGTTGTTTTACTGTGTTGGCTAGGGAATAATACAAAAATCTGTGCATGTTCAATGCAGACATATTCTTGTTTTCTGAATTTGTAATCTGAGAGTGGTTGAATCTTTGGATATGTAGAAAGAGAAGATGAAAAGCTGACTGTATTAGTTACTTCCACGCCAGACAGAAAGTCAAGCTGAGTTTCTCAGCATTCTCTGTCTATAGGATGTGAGTATGCACTGAGTTCTGGTCATTTGCCTGTGAGTTGAACTATGTTACTATGTCTACACCCGGTCTGTGAGATTGCTTTTGACTCCCAGTTCCATCTTCTTTGTACTGAGCTGAAGTCCATTGAACTTTGTAAGCTATGGGTTGCAGATAGCAAAGCCATAGAGAGAGGACACATGTGCTTCTGAATTGCTAGAGAACTGCTTGAACTTTACATGAAATAGATTTTCACTGTGTTAAACCTCTGAGATTTTAGTGCAGCTGTGGTGCACTTGTCTGTTGAATACGCAGAAGAAGATAACCATTCCCAAGCAGATAATCTTTTGTCTTAAAGGAAAAGAAATCTCTTGACTGATTTAATAGTGTGTGCTATAAGGAACACAATTAAAGGTGGGTAGCAAACTGCAAGTGAGCACAGACCCTTCTGGAGGGAGACTGCTAACATAGGAGTTCTTTTTTTAGGAGAAGTGTGTCACATAAACCCACAAAATCTATTTGGATGAACTCAGGAGATAATTAGCCGGGCACTACAAACAAGTGACACCAATTCCTTGCTAGGTATACTTTTAGGAATATGCCTCTAACTTTCTTTACAAATTTTCTAAGGTACTTAAACATCCATGTCTTTAGAATTCCTAAGCAAAGTACTAGAAAAATGTCTCTGGATGTTTCAGTAAAAATTCATGCATGTTACCTGAAAGAGGTACAGGCTAACCAATTCATAGCCATTAGTAATGACTAGCTTTTCAGATTCTGAGACAAACAGAGGTGCTCATCTCAGAAGTGAGACATAATGGGGAGGGGAGATGCAAATATTTAGAAGGAATGAGAATTAATGAGGTAAGAAAGATCTGTTTGGGAGACTGCAATTCAGGGAACCTCTGAATATCTAGAAAGGGAATTAGAAGAGGAAGAGGGGCTTAGGAAAGTGGCTGATGGGGAAGTGGGTAGGCAGGCAAACTTTGTCCCTGTTCTGAAGTCTGTTTTTTTTTTTTTTTAAACTCAGCTTTTTATAAAAGATCTTTTGGACTTTACTTCCAAGTGGGGTAATAATTGACCTTTTTGGAACCTTCCTAGAGAGACTGAGTTCTTTTTTTTCTTTATGGATAGGCTAAATAAGGTATATTTCTCCTTTCAATTTATTAAGTTTTTTTTCTGTGTATGTCATTAATCAGCTGGATTCTGTTCCTTTAAGTGTCTTTGAGGGAACTCAGGGATATTTAAATTACTGTTTTGGTCAAAGCTTGGAACCAACTGATACTGATATTCATGAACTCAGCTTGCTCAAAAATGGTGAACTAGATCAAGTTTTTCAGCCAAATGCTCATTCACACCGCCAAATGGTCCTCTTCTGTGGCTCCCCCAGTTTTCCCCAATAGTGATTCAAAATTAAGTTTCAGAATACCTCAGCCTTATAAAAAGATAAGTGAAAAAAGGTAAAACAAGAAAAGTCACAATCTAGTCCCTAATGTACAGTTTCTGATTCATGCACATATGTTGGATGTTAGCGAGTCACTGATTTATTTTGTGGTTTTGTATGTGGTAATATGTATGTATTTCTGTTACTAACCTATTTATCCAAGCTCGTATTTTAGTAAGAGCCCCTAATCACTATTTACAGGTTGTGAGGTCTTTGAAGGCAGAGACATCTTCAACTATGATATTGTTCTGATGTAGTACTGATAACACTATGGTCAGAAAATTTTTAGTGAGCTAATCAGTTATGAATCTTCTCATTCACTCTACCTCTGCCTCTGTCTCTCTGTCTTTGTCTCTCCCTCCGTCTCTCTCTTCCTTTCAACATGAGAGACCCAACCAACCACCTTTACTAAATGCCATTTACCCATATTACCTGTGGAAGGGCAATTCAGGCTGAGAGTTCAGATTGATTGTAACACATGCTTGCTGACTTGATTTTCTCTAGGTATGCCAGCTGATTTCCTTCAGTTATAGTCTGACTTCTTGGAGGGATTTGGTACAGGTGAATGTTTAATTTTTGTCTCTACATACTCATTTTGTATTTGCCATGGAGAAGACTCTACTTTGTCTTTTTTTTTTTTTTTTTGAGACAGGGTCTCGCTTTGTGGTTCAGGCTGGCCCTGAGCTCAGCTTCAAACTCACATCATAGCAATCCTCCTGCCTCTGCCTCCCTAGTGCTGGGATTACAGGTGTGAGCCACCACGCCCGGCACTGTGGTAAGTGGTACTGGTTGCTGCTGGGCGTGAGTCTCCACACCCAGTATGGTATGTGGTTACCGGGGAATCGAACCCGGGCCCTTGCACTTGCAAGACAGGCGCTGGAACCACTGAGCTAACTCCCCGGCCCTCTACTTTGTCTTTTGTGGGACTAACAAGCCATGCTGTTGTATGGACCACACTTAACTCTGGACTTCCTAATCTTGCAAGGTTGGCTTCAGTCCGGGCCTTGTCCTTACCTTCTTCTCCGTGGGCTTTTTCTTATTTCACATTTCTTGAGGCAGGCCAGAGGAGAGGATATTGTCAGCTGTATGTAGAAAGAAATCCAATGAAAGGTAGAGTAAATAATATGAACATATTTATTGCATCAAATAATAAGTTTGGAGATGGAATAGTTGCAGATTTGGCTCATTTGAAGGCTCAACCAGTTGAAGTGCCTAAATTATTGCTGTATTTTTACTTTGTCTTCCTCAGCATATTTCCTTTTGTTTTCAGAATGACATCTTTCTAATTGCTATAAGGCTGTAAGTAGGAGTTTGAGGCATCATTTCTCACCAGCCATGAGAGCTGAAAATTGGGCTCCTTTTTTTTTTTTTCCACTTTAGATTTTAAGAATAAGAAAATCTTCCCCAGAAATCCTTCTACAGATCTCTCCTTATTCTTAGTGGTTCAAACATATTCATCATGAAACGAATCACTGGAAGAGAATTGTTTTTTTGAAGAGAATTTGAAAGGCCATTATTGGCTTAGATTCGTTCAGATTTACCCTTGGAATGGGGGAAGAGCCTCTTCCTCTGACTCATGAAATTAGTTATGTTATCAAGGAAGGGGAGTGGTGGCTTTCACCAGAAGTAAAGGGGATATGATTTCAGGCTCCCTAAGAAAACTTTGGCATTGAGAATGAAAGTAGTAATCATTCAGCTTCTGGTGGGACCTCTAAGTCTTAAACCATTGCGACTTGCTTCCTTAGACTGTGTCACACCCTGCAAACCTGTGGTTTGGGAATGACTTTTTTTCCCCCATGGGTATTCACTCCTAATCTGAGCCTTAGTTTTGCCTGATGGGAAGTTACAGGATTCTTTTTAACCTAAGCTTTATCAAAAATTTAAAAAAGAAACAGAAATTCTAAAGTGGGAATTAACCTGTCTTCCACTATGCAAATATCATTCTTCAGTGTACATCTGATAGAATTCTACTGTTTGTGATTCTAGTGTTTATAATGGAATGTTTAAAAAATATGTAATCAGGACATGTTTAGAGGAAGAGGTGGCATCTTTGTAGATAAAGATGGAACCTGGGTCTTTTCTGAGTGATGTTTCCTTGGATTCTCTAATCCCACCTACCTTAGCCATCCAGAGCTAGCCTATACTGCAGTGACACCCAGAACCAGACCAGAGGGTGTCTCTCTTTGATATAGCATAGAAGCTGTTCGACTTCAAAGCACTAGACAATGATAAATTTTTTCCAGGACATTGCACTCGCTTTTTTTTTTTAGTAAAACATATTAGTGTTATTATAAATCAGCGAACATGGTTCATGATAGCAATAATGCCCTTGAAACTTGTTAGACCTGCCATCTAAGAATGGTGTGCTGAAGCATTTGCTGCCCTTGGCTTCACCTTGGGCTATTAACTAACAAATCAGTTATTAGCTGGTGGTAATGACCAATTTTCAAGAGATGATTGCTTAAATATCACCCACCTTGAAAAGAGAATTATTACTCAACCGAGAACTGAGCTTTTATTTTCAACTCAGTAGAGCTAATGATCTTATCTCACTCGGCTGTCTTCCTCTCCCTGCACCTCCCACCTGACCCCCTCGCCTCACCTGCTCTCTTCTTGCCTATAAGGTGTGTTTGGATCACATGGATACATAACTGCTTTCTGCTGAAAAGTTCCATATTTAATATTTATTCATTTCCTGGTGGTGGATGAAGACAGATAGTAATGAAATCAGTCTTGCTGAGAGTGACCGCGATGATAATAGATTCTTTATGATGTCCAGGAATTCTGGACTCTTCGTCTCTGCTTAAATGCATGTTGGCGCCAACTCTGTCGTCTTATGCTTTAGTATTCTTGTCATTCTCCTGACCTCTCCTTAGACCAGAGCAAGCTGGCTGTGCTCAAGGCATCAATCTGTCTTTCTCCTCATATAAATGCTTTAAACACCTATAGCTGCAAATGACTCACCAGCAGAGAATTTTTTTTTTTCAAAACAGTGAAAACAGAAGATAAAATAAGGAACCCTTCAAAGCTAGAGGAACAGTTAGCTCTCATGTGTTAGCCTGTTTTGTTGGTGTTGCCTGTCTTCTGTAACTGGTTCATCTAAGCAGATCCACTTACCCAGCTTTGAAGATTTCAAAATTCCTCCTCTCCAACACCACTTTATTGGCTGGAAATAAAACTGGGAGAGAGACAACTACTCTCTCTTCCATGATGACAAAGGAGGAAGAGATGAGAAAGGGGAGATGTAAAACAAAGCTGCTCTGGCAAAGAATCACGCCCTATCAAATGAGTAAACTCAGCTGATTGCACTGCCGATAGCCATATCCTGGAGCAGGCGGAGCTTTTCTAAGCAATCTGGCAGCCCTTTTTAGTAATAAGAGGTAAATCATTCTGACATTCCTTGCTATTCAAAGCATTAATCATGTTGAATTTCTTTGTTATTCTGGGGTCTGGATCAAGTGTAATTCTATAGGAATTCTATTGTAATCTAGTATTAATTAATCTCTGTTTTATATAGAGTAATGACAAAAATTATTCTCTCAAATTTGTTTACATGCATGTCAGTTGTTAGCTTTGTACCTACCATAACTCTAAACTCTAGCTGGGGAACTGTTTCTCTCTCTCTCTCTCTCTCCTCCTATGCTCTCTCCCTCCTTTATTTCTCTATCACCCAGGAGATGATCATTTTCCTTGGATGGGAACTAGGGCACCCTACAAGGAGAATGTTCCCTTACAGCATTATGAAAAGTGAGGAGTCAAAAAACCCCACTGGGATTCAAATGCTACCTCTGTTACTTTTGTGTAAGTTGTCCAAACTCAGTTTATTCATCTGAAAAATGGACATTCTTATAGTTCCTATTACTCCAGATTTTGTAAAGATGAAAAAACGATCAGCTCTCTAGAATGAAAGAGGCTGGATATTGAGGGGATGAATTTGGTAGGATGGATGGTTCTCAGTCAGTGACAACCACAAAAGTCTTTCTTTCAAGACGTAGGGTGTCAGGATAGATTGCTGTTAGTGTCACTTCTATAAACCATGTACTGACTCAAAGAAGCACCTGCCTGCCTCTTGCTCTTCCCAGAATATGCCTAAGCAATAATAGAGGGTCAGCAGCTGAGCTTCTTGGCTTTTCAATGGTAAATAATAAATGTTGCTCCAGCTGCCAGCACACTCTGAAACCTTCTGTTTTGAGAAGCAGGAAAGGGAGAAAAAAACCAATAAAAAATACCCAATATGCATTTATCTGATCCATCATTTTTAAATAGCTCCTTTCAAATTTCAAAAAAGGTAACTCTATCCTCTCTCCTGGCTGGATCTCTGCATCCTGCCACAAAACAGGACTGTTAGCCTTAGATTTTGACCTGGTATAAAAAGCAGTATATTTTTATGACCTGGTAACAGTCACATTTCTACACCATAAAATATTAAAGAAGGCATGACAGTGCCTTTAAGATCTTTGAGGCAGGTGCTATCAAAATGTGCCCCTTTATTATTTATTTATTTGACTGTTTCTGTATAGTGAGGCTTAAATGCTTTTCTGGCCAAATAATTAAATTCCATTATGGAAAGTGGAGATTGTTGGCAAAATGTACTCACCGTTGCTATTAGACCCTTTAGTCCCTAGGGAAACTCCATGGAGGGAATATAAAAATCTGGCTCATGTTTATATGTAAGATATGCAGCATGACATATATTGCACCCGCAGGAACAGTGCTACCTAAGAAACCAAATGTGGAAGGGGCTGTTAGCTTGTATTCTCCTATAGCAGGAACTGCATATTAGGCCAGTGGGTGAAATTTAGTCCACTGCTTGTGTTTGTATGTCTTATGAGTCTGGTATTTCTGAGAATGGTATTTGTGTCATGAGAAAACTGTATGAAGTTAAAGTTCATTGTCTATGAAAAGATTTAATAGGCACCGAGCCACACCCACTCATTTACATATGGCCATGGCTGCCTTTGGTGGGACAAGTTGAATGTTTGCAATACAGACCCTATAGCTGCAAAGCCAAACATCTTTGCTATCTGGGTCTTAATAGGAAAAGTTCTCTTACCCCCATGCTAGAGGAATTTGAACAAGGGCTTTGGAAAGGACATCGTACTGGGGCTAAATAGTTTAAGGTCCTTTATGGGGTTGATGCATTTGGATATTGGCTCTTTGTGGTGATTAACCTGATTATTTTCTGAAATGAAGAGGCTAAGAGGACAAGCATACCCTAAATAGATTTTGGATCTCATAACCTCCTCCTGGTGACATCATTTTCCTTCATCTCCAATGCCTCACTCTTTCCATTGCTGCTGCTAAAATGTAAGGCTTGAGCATTTTCTCTTATCTTTTGGAAAAGCTTTCTAACTAGTCTATTTCAATATATGCCCAATAAACGGCCCCTGTACATAATAGCTTCAGTGATGCATTAGAAAAGAAAACAGATTTTTGCGGGGATATATTTTTTACTTCATTCAAATCTGTTTTCAGATGACATCCTCTAGGAAAGGCTTTATTTGCTCTTTTGTTTCTAAGGTAGTCCCCATCTCATTCCATCTCTATTTTCTTCCCTTTTATTGCTCTCCTAGCATTTATCATTGTGTTATGTTTTCTGTGTTGGTTTATTGATTACACTTTGTTCCCCAACCAGAAAGGAAGCACCTTCAGAGTAAGTTCTTTACATGATACCACTCTGTGCAAAAAGAGTTAAATATAAATACACACACACACACACACACACACACAGTCCCAAAGAATATTTAAAAAGGGCTGGGGATTTAGCTCAGTGGTTCCAGCACCTGTCTTGCAAGTGCAAGAGCCCAGGCTTGATCCCCAGTAACCATATACCATACTGGGTGTGGAGACTGATGCCTAGCAGCAATCAGTACCACATACCACAGTGCTGGGCGTGGTGGCTCACGCCTGTAATCCCAGCACTTGGGAGGCAGAGGCAGGAGGATTGCTGTGATGTGAGTTTGAGGCTGAGCTCAGGGCCAGCCTGAACCATAAAGCGAGACCCTGTCTCAAGAAAAAAGAAAAAAAAAGAGAATATTAAAAAAAGCAATGATTGTTTATGAGAACGTAGCAGTAGAAGATGCAATAGACTGAATATTTTCATTGTATATATTTGTATTTATTTTTTCTTAATTTTCATATATATACATTTTAAGTTCCAAAACATTAAAAAACAAAATAAAAATGTTCTGTGGCATTTAACATAGTTCTCTTAGACATGTGGGGGGAGTGGGATGAGGTATTTTCCAACAGCCCCAAAGTACTGTCTGCCATCCACATGCTCTTCTTACATTGTGAGATGCCTTATGCCATCATGAGATGGGTCTGTGTTTATCACCTCGACGTTAGATAGGTCAGTAAATACAGCAGAAGTGATCTATGAGAGTTCTGAGGATAGATCATACAAGGTAAGCCAGCTTCTCCCTGATCCTCTTGGGACACATATTAACAGAGACCAGCTGCTATGCTGGGAGATCTAGATCATTGGATAAGGCATTCCAGCCAATATCTCATCTGAGATCTCAGTTATAGTGAACCACTGATCTTAGAAAACCTTTAATGTGTTCCTGCTGCAGCCACCATCTAACAGCCACTGAATGAAAGACCCAAAGCAAGAACTGTTTTGTTGATCCCAGATAACTCCAAGAAATATAAGTGATAATAATAAAAAGATTGCTTTGTTAAAAAGAGCAGGTACTTTGACTGTTTGATTTATTACGGTATTTTCAGCATCTCTCATGACTATGCAAGAAAAGTTCATTGAGCGAATGAATAAATGAATCAGTCTTCCTGGTAGAAGACCTTCAGCATGAAGATGGCATCATATTCTACCTGCCTGCTTCCCCAGAGGTTGGTAACTTTTTAAATTTCCAGGTCATTGCTGTCAAGGAGACCTGTGGCTGGTGGGAGACACAGACATTAAGCACTTCTTGGCATTCAGGTTTCCTGCCATCTGCACTCTTCCTCCTGAATCCTGTTCTCTTGTCAGCTTAACTTGGTTATTTTGCACTAAGCCATTGAAGGTTAAAAAAAGCTTCCCGTCTTTAGCAGACACTGTCAGGGTCTAATCATATCCTCCTGGGTCCCTTTCATGCTCCTTTTCCTGGTTGTTTGCTTCCATGATCTGTCCCTGTCACTGTCTTTGAAGGACACCCTTCAGCTACTGGAGTAGCTTTCCTCAAACTTGCAGAGAGGTGGAGTGCCTAGGTTTTACCCATTAGAGAGTGCTTTTAGTTAACAACTGACTGACTTGTGCAGGAGTTTGAAAGGCCAGTTTCAAGCCTGGAGATACACAACCTACACTCCAGGATTTCCTGTAGGATCAGCGGAAGTTACTATTCATGGAAATTTCCACATATCAAGTGTGTTTCTCTTCTCCTTCCTACATGTCCCTTCCTACTCTGTCTTGCAGGCATTAAAACAACCCCAGCTAATGACTCATAAATCTTCATCCTTGATTTGGTCACAAGCAATCCTACTTAATATCCATGTTTCCATATTTCAGAGTGCTAGATACACATTTAATTTGAAGAAAGAATACAATGGGAATAGCAGCTATTGTGGCAAGGCCACAGTCTAATACAGCTTTTTGATAAGTAGTTGACATGAAGTACAAGACAAGAGGATCTGGAATAGTCCACTAAACTCTCTAGGCGATTAACTATTTTATAATATATTGTGTTTGCTCCTAGTAAAGGAATCAGGTAAAAAGAGGAATCTAGGAGTGCACTTATATGTCTAGGTGGTGTGAAAAATTGTGTGTATTTGGTTTTAAAACCTGTCTAAATAGGGTACACAGAGGGAAAAAGAATTATTGTACATTTTAAAAGGTTCTATTTTAAAGTCCATTTTTGCAGATGTGCTTAAATCCCCTCTAGCCATCACCAAATGCTACCAGTCCTTTTTGTCCTGCACATACTGACAGCTTCTTTCAGATCATAATGCCTCAAAATGACATGGGTTTTGTCCTCTACCAGATGGTTCAATTAGTCAAGATTCTGAAAAAGCTAACTAGAAAATTCCATTAGTCCTATTTGTTCAAATCCACCAACAGTTCAAAATTAGTGGGAATTCTGAGAGCAACAGATTTACCACACCTCAAGGCATTAAGGTTATTCCTTTTTGATGGTTTCCTAGAAGGCTGGAGAGGCTGCCAACACGGCTTATCGGCTGGACAGTGCCAACACCAGGAGTAAATGGCAAGGAGAGCTTTCATTCTGTTAGGCTGTTTGGAATGAACAACCTGTTAAAGAGTGGTAGTGGAAGAATACTTACTGCTGTTACTCTGCCATGACACTTGCAAAGTCATGCAGTTATGTTGCCTTTAATTCTCTCGTATCTTGGTGCTACCTGGATGCCTTCACTCGAGTTATACATGGAATTGGTTCCACGTTTCTTCTCTTACAATGAGTGTATTAATGTTGCAGCTTCACAATGCTATAAAGGTGGGTGCTTCAGTATGAGGAAGCCTTCTTGAGGCTCCCACGAGCAGCCTCTTTTTCCAGTGATCCTCAGCATGTTCACACTGTCACAGGATATAAAATCTAAAAAGGCACCATCTGGTTTCACCTCCTCATTTCACCTGGAGGAAAACTAGCACTTAAACTGGTGCTATGATTTGATTCGAGGGGAGTCTATAAGGGCCATAAACTAGAGGCTGAATGTATGAAATAATTTTTTATTATACTTTCATGTTTTAATGAGGCAACATTATGGTGTAAGAAAAGGGAGAGGAATCTGGTCTTTAGACCTGGGTTCAAATCTTGACTTTCCTCATAGGTGTAAATTGGGTCAAAGACCTCGAACATTAGTTTCTTCAGTTTTAAAAACAGATAGAAATAACTTTCTGGGGAGGCAATTACAATTTAAAAACAATCTGTAGAAGGGGCTTACAGAGTTGGCTTGTAATAAGTGCTGTACAACTGTTTGTTCCTTTTTTCTCCCAGTTAATTAATGGCAACTTCAGTTAATGGCAAAATCAATCTCTAGTTCTTCTGATTTCGGATGCAGTATTCCTTCTAACTCCCCTTTACTGATCCCTTGATTCTTCATGTACTGGAAAATTTCTTTGTGTAAAGAGCATTGTCTGACTATAAACTTTTGAAAATTAGGACTAGAAGATCAGTATTAAAAATTACTGCCAGGGGGTGAAAGGACTGAAGAGAGGGCCAGGGGATGGGAAAAAATAAGAATCATTGTACATCATTTAAAGCTACAAATTCTCAATGATGATTGCGATCTTAATGTATACTTAAAATGTACCAACAAACTCAATTTAAAAAAAGACTGCCAATCCACACTTACAGAATATAGTTAGATTTTTTATGGAGAAAATGAGTTAATGGGATAGTTTAGTTCAGATACAGAGAAACAAGAATGGTTGATAATGGTAGAATTTATTGATCATTTAATATATGCAACACACATTTGCAGATATGGTTCCCTATTCTCACTCTCTTAGTGACTGGAGTCAAGGAAGACCTCTTTTTAAAAAAACTACACCCTGATTTGTCTACTCCTGTGTGGTGAAAAATTCAGAAAAACATTGGTTGAATAATATGGTTAGAGGAAGCCATAGCAATCAAAATATGAAACTGACAGGTAGTAAAAGCTGAAAATACAGCTTTAGAAAAAGTTAAGAAAAGCCCTTAATGGCAATCGATAATCAGTTATAAGAGGAAAGAAAGGAAGTTTTGGAGGTTATTTCCAACATTTGAGGTTAGAAAAGACTCCCTCCCATAGATTCCTTTAGCAACACGATGAATTAATGGTATCTCTCATTAATGAATACTTACTAAGAGCCAGGTTACATGCTGAGTACTTTACATGCATTGTCTCAGTCTTCACAGAGTGAAAGAGTAGGTTTTAATAGTATCTTCATTTTTTTAATAGATTAAATAATTAAGACTGGGATGTTAAGAGAGGTTGCCAAAAAAAAAAAAAAATCCAGAATCAAATCCAGCATCATTCATTCTGACTTCCAGGGGCCAGAACATTGCAGCAGTTTCCAGCTGTGCTTCAGAGTGAGACACAGCTGCAGGATTAGCTCTGAGGCTACAACTATGCACACGTGGACGGTTACTGAACCTCCTGAAACTTAGTGCCTTTCACTGGACAGTAGGCTTTATTCCAGGGTTGTGCACAGGATGATATAATATTAATACAAATGTGTGATTAATGTCAGACAGGTGCAGTGATCATCTGTGTCAGTTTTCTAGAGACCTTTCATTTTTACCATTCTAAATCTTGCAGCCTCAGATACCCTTCAGTGTTGGGCACCTTGGGACAAGTTGGTCATTTCTTTGCAAGTCCCGTTCCAACTAGCAAAATATTTGAGCAAAGCGCTAATAGATTTTGGAAAACAGGAAGTCGCTCCAGGAGGCAAATGAATTTCAGCTGGAGTTGGAAGCTGCTATCAACTCTTGTGGGCTGAAAGGCATCAGAGAAAGTCTCTCTGATAACGCCTGTGAGAAAAATGGGGGAGTTAGAACAGAGTTTGGGAAAAAGGATGCTTGCCAAGTGCTGGTGCTAATGTTTTGTGTCTGTAAGCCTTTGTACAGTGCCTCTTTAGAGGTCCTCAGAAAGCATATTGAGCACAAGGGCAGAAACAGGAAGAGAGTCTGGTGGTAAACTTTTGACATCTTACTAGACAGCTTTTCCTGTTTCCATTTTGGTAGAATACATTTTGGTAGGTTTGAATTTTCTTTTGCCATTGACTATTTTGCAAATAAAAATGCAAGATACCCAGTTAAATGTGAATTTCAGATAAATAATAAATATTAATATGGACATACATACACCAAAATTATTTATTGATTACTTGAAATTCAGATTTACCTTTCATTTGGCATTTTATCTGGCAGTGCTATGGTAGAGTAGCTAACCATTCTAATTATCCCAACTCTGAAGGATCTCCCAGGCCACATGACTTTCAGTCTCAAACTGGTACAATCACAAGCAAATGGGCACAATTAATCACCTTGTAAAGTCAGTAGTCTAATAGCTTTTTAGGAGATCAC
Source organism: Petromus typicus (assembly GCA_004026965.1). NCBI lineage: Eukaryota > Metazoa > Chordata > Mammalia > Rodentia > Petromuridae > Petromus > Petromus typicus. The sequence continues at coordinate 1,647 of PVIR01007668.1, read as the reverse complement.
TTTTGAAATTCAAATAGTTGTCAGAACTTTCCCGTAAACATTCACATGCCCCAATGTTTGGCCTATATAAATTCAGTGCTATGTTTTTTGAGGCTTATCCACAAATTCCTGGTTAAGAATATAGGCTCTGAAAAATCACCCAGGCCTGTCATTTGTATAATTTGATGTGACAGGAGCCATTACACAATTAATGAAAAAAAAAGGTTAAATCAGAACATCATAAAAAACACATTTATACAGTTTATTTTAACCCAAGACATATGAAGTATGTGTTTATTTACTCATTATTTGACATCTGGCCAAGGTCTTTTTCTAACCAGTGTCTGTGACTAGAATACCTGATCTTTCCAATACCTGGCATTTCATGATGCATTATGTGTGAATACTAGTTTTTATGTTGTTTTTAAAATTGCAGCACTGATAATAAAAGAAACTTGAAAAGCAATCTCATTACAGAATTCTTCCAGAAGCTTACCACTAACCCCTTCCTTATCTTTTATAGTGATCTTCTTTTTAAAGATTGATTCTGACAGTAATTTCTCTAAAAGTGTACTTTTATCAAGTACATATAAAGAATTCAATTGAGTTTTGATAGAAATGACAGCTGCATATTTATATTTATATTTTATATGTTTATAGTGAGTTAAATTACATAATCCTAATACCAGCACAACTGTCACAAGCAAGGTTGGCGATAATCAGTGTTTGGGTGTCTATAGCTGGATTTATCCATGAGGGGAATACATAGAGGTCATTTAGTGTGGCTTCTAATACAGTTTGCTGGAGGGCGTGTGTTGTCTTCTCTCTGAAATCCTCAAGGAAATTCTCATTCTTTACTTTTATCTCTCTGAGTGGATTTTTCTGGGGGCAGTCTGAGGAGGGACTGAACTTTGTATTTGGATTTAGTGGGCAGCAGTTCTTCCCTTGGACTTGGGAACCAGAAAAGAGGTAGAGATACTGAGTAAATATTGGGAAATTATAATAAATCTTGGAGAGATATGGGGCTTTTCTTCTGTTATAAAAATTGGAAGTTTGGGGCAATCTTGCTTTGACTTCAGGCTGAGGATTTAGCTCAAGTGGTACTATGCCTACCTTGATTTCAAATGCCAAAGAAGTCCCAGATGACATTATAAAGAAAAAAATGTGTTCAATGAGCTTAGATATTAATAAAAGAAATTCTCTTACAATTTAGTTTTTTAAAATTGATTTGTGCACGTTGTGAAAAGATAAAATAGAGGTGATTTTCTAAGTGGGATGTTCTGTGGGCCATGGATTCTCTTCCTAGATCATCAGCTTTTAGCTCCCCTTTGCCTTCTTTGCAGTGTCTGTAAGCCTGTGTCTTGACCTAGCCAATGGGAATGACCTAGCTGTGCTGGGTCCTGGCTTGGTGTGTGACTGCCTCTCTCAGTGAAGCTCATGTCTTGTCATGCTTCTGACAGTTTATAACTGGACCACAGTTTCATGCCTGTCACTTTACATGAAATATTAGTCTCTCTCTCTTTTTTTTTTTAGGTTTTTGGAGACAGGGTCTCGCTTTGTGGTTCAGGCTGGCCCTGAGCTCAGCCTCAAACTCACATCACAATCCTCCTGCCTCTGCCTCCCGAGTGCTGGGATTACAGGCGTGAGCCACCACGCCCGGCACTGTGG
>PVIR01007667.1:0-60284 GCA_004026965.1 Petromus typicus | reverse complement strand
GCTATAAATGTCTGAAACTCATCCTTCTTTAGGGCAGAGTAGTATTTAATTGTATAAAAGAAAATTCAGTTTCTGATTGATGGACATTTGGGCTGTTTCCAACATTTAGCTGTTACAAACTGTGTTGCTCTAAACATGGTTGTGCATTGATCACTGTGCTATGATGCTTTTAATTCTTTCAGGAAGACACCAAGATGAGGAATACTATATCAAATGTAACCTCTAGTTTTTGTTTTTGAGAAATGACTGACTCTTGTATCAGAGAAAATCCCCTCTAGAGACAGTAAAGACCTTAAGGAACCAAGAGAATCTTATTTTTACAGTTTGCACTACAATTTTCTAAAACACAGATTCCCTTGGAAGCAAAATGTCACCCAGATTTGATTGAACAGAAAAGTTTATCAAAATAAAAGCCCACTGGACTATATAGTGAGCAAGATGAGGGAGTAGAGATTGTGTTGCAATTTTCCAAATAGATTAGACACATGCATAAAAGCCAAGTTGACTAAAGAGAATGTCTGTATCTCCTCTCTCACTCACTTTGAAAGTCTACTCCCTCCTCCTCCTCCTCTGTATCAGTCTTCTTGGAAACAGTGCTTCTCTGTCTCTCAGTCTGTCTCTCTCTCAGTCTCTCTCTCTGTCCCTCTCTCTGTCTGTCTGTCTGCCTCTCTCTCTCTTTCTGTCTCTCTCTCTGTCGTTTTAGTTCAGTTCTGTTCCTGCCATTTATTTGACTCCTCACCATTTGGATCCATACATATTTAACCTGCCAGCATATTTCTAGCATTCGGGCACATATATGTCTGTGGGGTTAATATAAATAATTAAATCTTTCAGGGGGAGGATCAGCTATTTGTCATTTTGTTTAGTTTCTTTTACTTCCTAAAAGATTTCTTCCTGAAACACACTTGGCTCCTCAGAAAAGACATCCCTGACTTTTTCGTATTTACCACCAACATGACACAAAAGCTTCCTGTAAGTGTATTTTTCTGGACCAACCTTCAGGACGTGATTTCTGAAAAAGTGCCTAGGAAATGTATGCTGTGAGCTTCAAATTAGTCCAGTTGTGAAGTGAGAAGGGTTGAAAGTCCAATACACCTTAGTTTTCCTCCCTGTTCCTCACCTTACTTAGTCTATGGCTTCAAAGTCTCAGTTTCTTCAAAGTGTTGAATTTTCTACAGGCTGTTAGTAAAGTCAAATGAGTTACTGTGTGTAGAGCAAGATAATGATAACAAAATGTGACTATTATAATTATGCCTCTTGCTTTAAAATGCTTATTGTCTGAAAACAGGCTCTTCTAGGAATACTGAAAAAGAAATGAGCTTGGCGATGAACGGTTCCAGCTGACCCCTCAGCTGTGGTCATCTGCAGAGAGTAAAAGCTGCCCTGAAAGAGAAAAGTCTGACTCCTAGCGTGTTAGTTTGAGTGAGTGGACATAACAAACTGGGCTGTGCTAAGTAACAAGAAGTTTGGGCTGGGGAGTCAGCTCAGTGGTGCTATGCTTTCCTCACAAGTGGTTGGTGCTGAGTTGGATTTCTGGTACTCGGGGTGGGGGGAATGAATTTATTTTTTCACAGATTTGGAGGCTGAGACTTAGATCGAGGTGGCCACAGGTTTCCCTTCAGGTCTCCCCCTTGGCTTTCAGATGGCCGCGCCCTGCCATCCCTCACACGACTGTCTTGTGCAAAGCTCCTCATTGCCTCACGCTTTCGTGAACACATCAATCACATAGGCTTAGGTCTCGCCCTAACAGTCACGTTTTAATTTAATCACCTCTTTATAGACCTTCTCCTCCAGTGAAGTTTCCTTCTGAGGTGCAGGAATTGGGACTTCAACTTGTGCATTTGGGATGCAGCAGATTTATAATGATTAATTTAATTATTTTTCCAATTTAAATTATATTAGGGCCGTTATACTTTACTTAAGGAAAATATTTGAAACTGTCCAATCGTGGCATTGTGTTCACGTGCCTCACTAATCGATAGCTTCCCCGGGTGGTTTGGGGCTCAGGAAACTTTCAGCAATAGAAAAACAAAAGTCCCGTACACCCATGCCGTGTTCTATCTGTTTCCTGCGACGAAACATGTAACTTCTAGTCTTACTTTTATATATTTCCAGCATTAGACTGAGCCTTAGAGAGGTTAAATACTGCACGCAGACAACGCCAGGCAGAGTTGAAGGAATCTGCTCTTCTCTGCCCACTCTGCCTTCCTGCGCCTGCGCCGTGGTCACGCTCAGCTCCACTGCGGTAACACTGTCAGACCTCTTGTTTCCCTCTGCCTGTACCTTGCTTAACACCAACCCACTGATCTGTAAAATCGCCTCGTTTATATTTTAAATCTCTTGTCTTTCAATACTGAAAGTTGAAAAGTCAGATGAAACTTTTTAGAATTAACTGTGAGGATTAAAATCCCTGTGAAGTAAAATTTAATTAAATAAGGAAATATCTTTCCAACAAATATTTAACACTTAATAACATAAAATTGGTTTGTTCATATTATTTCATATAATCCTCCGATAACTCCCTCCATATATCTCCAGTTGAGATGAGGAAAGTCACAGAACTATTGATTTTTATAGTGCTTTGTATCTCTAAGAACCAGAAGCCAGTACACTTAGAATGATAGATTCTCTTTCACCACAGGATACATCAGTCCTTGAAGAAAAGTTTGCTCAGCGAACGAGAAGCCTGCAATAGGGCTGGAGTAAACCTCACCTGAGGCAAGAAAAAAGCTAAGAATTGGTGTGTTGAGTGTAGAGATAAATATGGGGTGACAGGTACAGTACAGTACAGTGCTTTATGTTCAGAGTTACATAGAAGAATTTGACTTCCAACATATTAAACTTCAGCAGAGAAGTCAACACATCAGGCCCTCCTGGAAATGGGTGATATTAGTCAGCCCAAGTCCTCGCCAAGTTTTCATTGGCTGCACCTCACTAAGTCCCCATTGACTCGGCTGATTTCCTCCTAACCATGTGGGCTCAGACTAGAAATAAGTGAACTGAACCACGTGCTGGACGCTCGCTGAAGAAAGGACAGTGCTCAGAGTCTGCCAAGACCAGTGTCATGTGGTGACCAGCGACACGAAAGCAAATGCTATTTTTGAAAATAGTTTTTAAGCCAGGAATATTTCATTTTTATCACCAGGATACAATATAAAATACTCAAAGAAAATAATTGATTTTCTTATAAATGCAATCTTACTGTGATATCTATCATAACCCTTTGTATCATCAATGTACTAGTAAGACATTCCATAATATAGACTTTAAAAATCTATTATATAAAATACTTATATAAAATGATTTGCATTTTAATGTGATTTAGAAAGTTGATAAAGATGGATAGCTTTTATAAGGAGCACACAGGATTCTATACCGATGATAGTAGCTTATTATTATGTTAAACAAGCATCAACTCTGAATAAAATAGTTAAAATATGTATTTGGAGGTAGCCCAGAGGGCAAACAAAATAGATAGAAATTGGAGAAAATTCATCAGCACAGCGACACAATTAACATTTTAAGGCACAGCATTGTCCCCCAGTGTCTAGGGAAAGACCAAAGCAGCCCTGCGCTAATACTTCAAAGGTCAATGTGGGAGACAGAAAGTGTGTTTGGACATCAAGCAGAGAAAATTAATAAATAGAAACTAATTAATAGGAAAAAATCAGCATAAAATGTCCCTGAAATCATTGACTGACCCTTGACTGTACACGTATGTGATAAGAATCTTAACATCCTGAGAGGAAAAAGCAGGAGAAAGTGTGAAAGAAACTCAGAAAGATCCCAAAACTCCCACTGCTGGAGAAACAGAAGTGGGAGCTTTAAGCTCTGCCAGGCAAGAGAATGGTAAGATGGACGGGATTTGCCTTACAACCCACCGAGAGCCAAGCCTTAGGGACAGGCAGAACACTCTGGGATTAGGAGAGGAGCCAAAATAACTATAGGTATATCATTTCTATGTATGTGTGCATTATATACAGGAGTATATGGTACAAATTATAATGGCTATGAGGAAAGAATAAAAGAAAATATTGTGGGGGAAAACAGTCCTCTTACATAATCATATTAGTCCAAAATTTTCCCATCCTTAAAGATGAAATAGAGGTACTTTTAAATAAACAAAGGTTGATAATTCTTGGTCAGTAAATAAACCCAGGCTACAAACCATTTTGAAAGAATGTCTTCAGGAAGTTACATTGTAGCAGGTGGAAATTCAGATCTACAGGACAAACTGTAAAGCACTAAAAATGGCAATGAAGTTGGTAAATAAGCAATGTTATTTTTCATGTTCACTGATTTTTTAAAAAGTCACTTTAAAATAAAAAATAAAATATCAGTTAATTCTTAAAGCAAAAAGAACAAAGTGTTAAAAACCCAGGGTTGGTGATACATATTTATAATCCCAGCACTCAGGAGACAAGACAAGATAATCATGAATTCCAGGCCAGTTTGGACTATACCATGAGATCCTGTCTCAAAAAAACAGTGTATTTCTAGACATTAAATGTAGAGGAAGGAGACATTCCAAAATGTTAAAAAGGTCAATTCATCAAGTACATACAGCAATCCTAAATATGTAGAAATGCATGAGGAAAATCTTGACAAAATTAAAGCCCAAAGTAAACAATGAGTAAATCTACAATTCTAATAGATTCTGTTACTCTTTCTCAATAATTAATAGAAAAAATAGGCGAAGATGAAAATAGTACTATTAACTTGACAATGTAAAACACTACATCCAATAACTGTAAAATGAACATTAAAAATTCTTCTACCATATTTTGTAAGAGACAGACCGTACGCTGAGCTATAAGAATGGTTACTGACATACTTACTAGCTGCAATCATTAGCAGTAATGCCAGAAGCTTTTCTTCATAAGTCTCTGAAATTCTAAATATATACTGTTTGCTGAATTTTTCTTTTGGTTTGTGTGGCCTTCTCAATAAACAATTATATAAAAATTATAGTATTGAAATTGAAACCAGTAACTTCTACTATTTCTGCCAAAGAATATGAAATTTCTATTCTTTGTTTTTTTCTACTCTATTGAGGAGAGTAATAACATACAATATCCCTAAAGGTTTGTGTTTGGCAGAGGACAATTATTTTTGGTAAGCATGCTACCATGTAATAAAGGAGGAGACTATCAACAGTTTCTAGGAACCAGAGAATGTTAAATGTGGGTATAAAACTAAAAAGTAATTATGCATTAATAAGAAATAAGAAAGTTACATAACTCAGCAGTGATATATATCTACCTTTACCAATGGTGATGCCCAGCAAAATTCATTTTAAAAGATTTCCACTCCAATTATTAGTCTGTACAACATGTGTGTCTCAAGAAATACATAAATAATGCATAGCCAAAGGTCACATTTTAAGAAATCTCATTAAACACTCCTACTGCAAATTAGGCTGTTCCAGTCACTTCTTGATTTTATTCATTTTGTATCACAATAGCTTCTCTTAAAAAGAAAATCCACTCACCACATGTTGAGTGCACTTAAGGCTATCAGATCAGATAGCATGAAAATAAAATGAAGTCACTCACCCAGTGATCCAAGGTTTTTCTTTTTGAAATCTCTAAGATTTTTTTCACATATAGTAAACTAAGAGCGTTAATTGGAAGAAATAAGCCAACTAAATCCCCTGGGGAAGTTAATTAATTAATTAATTAATTAAGAGAGAAATGGGCAAGTTAGTAAATTTAAAGTATGAAAAATAACAAAATGTCTCATGAGATGAATGTTTCAGCCATTCATCCAGAAATTATAAAGAAGGAAAAAAATCAATAAAAATTTCTAAATATCATAAGCACAAGAAAGGAAAGTTTTATTAATAACCACTTAGTAGAAAGTGATATTAGCAAGATGACAGACTATGGGGCTTCTATTTGCATTGCTCCACAAGGATACAAATTTGATAACTATTCCTAGGTGGAAAACTTGCCTTTGTCAGAGCTCTGCAGCCAGTCACATGGTGAGAAACCTTGGTGGCACCTAGATCATCAGAAAGCTGGAGAAGGGAAGTCCATACCTCACAGCTGACTGACTCCACTACTGACTCCACACCCAGAAATGGCCTGCTACCTCTATAGAATAGCTCTAGCTCTACTAGAATGATGCACCAAGGGACTTAGACACAGTCACCCACAGCCCACAAGTCTTGGTTCTGTCTGTGAATTCAGAAGCAGCCCTTCAGCTCAGTTCCAGCTCTTCTCAGTTGTGGATTTAAAGCAATCTTATTGGCCCAAAGTTGCTAAGTAGCAACCCCTTTCTGCTGCATTCCCAAAGCAGTCTTGCCTGTCCTACCACTAGAAGACAGACACTCAACTCTGGGAAAAGACAAGTTCACCAGGGATGAGGATTTATCTCAATGATTCCAGTACCTGCCTTGCAAGCACAAGGTCCCAAATTTGATCCCCAATAATCACATACAACAATGCCAGGCATGGTGACTCACACTCACCAGCAATCACACCACATACCACAGTACTGGGAATGATGGCTCATACATGTATTCCCAGCACTAAGGAGGCAAAGGCAGGAGGATTGCTACATTTGAAGCTAAGTTCAAAACCAGCCTGAACTACAAAGCAAGATCCTGTCTCAAAAAACTAAAAACAAAAACAGCAAGAGGAAAAAGATAAGTTACCAGCTTTTAGGCACTGGAGATCTTGAAATGTCCCAGAAATCCAGGTCCATCCCACCCCAGACTCAGTATAGGGCAGCATTATCTAATCAGTAGCTAAGTAGAAGTATCCGTCTGTGCCCCAAGAAGCAAGCCTATAGACCTGTGTTGGCTCTGGGTTCAGGAACAATGGCAAGCCAACTCAGTCACAGTCCAGATCTTCATTGCCTGCCTAGGGACCAAAGGCTGACAGAGCAGAAGCCAGGAGGGCTGGAGGACCTGGAGGAAATCACTGCCGTATATGCATATGGTCACAGACCTCGTATCTGCCCCTCAACCGTAGACCGGAATGCATTCTCACAGCAGCCCTAGCCACACGAGACAGGAGGCCATCCCATCAGTGTGGGGAACTGGAGCAGAAGGCTTTACCTGCCAAAAATAGTACACAAGGACTGGAAGAGTTTGCTTTTTCCAATGTAAAATGAACAAATTGAGGATACTAAAAAATGATTAATCAGGCAAAAGTGGCAGCACTAAATGATAGCAGCAGCTAACTAATGAAGGTTGTGTTAATCAGTTTTTCTTCACTGTATTACACACGTGAGATAATCAACCTATTAAGATAAAAGGGTTACTTGGTTTAAGAGGTTTTAGTTCATGTTCACTTAGCTACATTGCTCAAGACTTGTGGTGACACATGATGGCAGAAGTGCATGACAGCGCTAAACCACTTACTTCATGGTTGAGAAGAAGCAAAAATAAAAGGAAGTAGAAGAAGTGAGAGTTCTACTAATGCCTTCAAGGGTGTATCCCCAAATCTTAGAGACCTTGCATTAGGATTCACCTTTTTTTGGTTCCACTGTCACCAGTAGTGCTAGGCTAGGGACCAAGCCTTTACCACATGGACATTTAAGTTTCTCTAAGATCCAAACTGCAGGAGAGATCTATTGATTGCTTGATATAATTTCAAGAGAATAATTTTAAAGAAGCTCTATAAATGTAAGAGAAGACAGATTAAAAAACTAAATGAAAATGTATATGGAGAAAAAGGGGAAGTTTAATAAGAAAAGAAAAAACAAAAAGTATCAATCAGAAATCATGAACCTGTACAATTCAAAGACAAGCCTGAAAACTACAACAGCTATAAACAGAATTCCGTAGATGAACAAGTCAGCAAACTCAAAGATAATTCTCTTGAAATTATCCAACTATAGAAAAACAAAGAGTGGAAAAAGCATTAAGTCCTATTAGTATTACAAATGAGAGGGGGCCACGCACAGATAGAGAGAGTTATTTGAAGAAATAATTAATAAATGCATCATAAAATTTGAGAATATGACATTCAGATTCATGAAACTATAAAAATCTCAAGAATAGATAAACTCAAAGAGAAAAGTCTGACACACATTATAATCAAGTCATGAACTGCCAAAGACAAAAAAATCTTAAAATAAGAAAAAGGAAATTTGTTATGACAAAGCATTGATAAAGGCATTTCCATGCTAATGGTGACCAAAAGTCTGTTTTAACATGAGTAAATATACTTACATGAAATAAACTTTCAGTGAAAATCTGCCATAAGAGAGAAAAATATTTCATAACGATAAAAGGTCAATTTAATAGGACTGTAAAATAATCGCAATTATATTTATATCCAACATGGGAGCACTCAGATGTATAAAGAAAATATTAATAGAGCCAAAGGGAGAGACAGACTGAAATGCAATGATAGAGCAGTGCAATACTACTTTCAAAATGTACACCTCATTGGCAGAAAATCAATAAGGAAATAACCAACTTGAATTATGCTTTAGAATAAATGGAACTAACAAACAAAAACAGTGTTCCACCCAACAGCAATGGAATATACATTTTTCTCAAGTGCACATAGAATATTTTCCTGAGTAAGTTACATGTTACAACACAAAATAAGTCTCACCAACTTTAACAAGACTGAAATAATATCAAATAGCTTTTCCAATCACAGAAGTATGGAATCTCAAAACTGATAACAGGATGAATATCTGAAAACTCACAAATATGTACAAATTAATCATAACATACCTTAGCAACTAAGAAGCAAAATACAAATATTAAACACCCTGGAAAGACACAAATAGTACTACAGCATGCCAAAATTTATGGTATGGAGTAAAAGCAAACTTTGTATTTTCCTAAGAGGGAAGTTTTTAATGATAAATATCCACATTAAGAAAAAAAGAAAGTTTTCAGATAAATTTATAACTCAAAGAGCTAAAAAAGAAGAAACTAAATTCCACTTTGCTAAAAGAAAAAGAGTAACAAGAATCAGAGCACAAGTACAATAATGAAGACTAGAAAAACACCAAAAGTGTTAATAGAAGTAATTATCAGAGATTTAAAAAGATAAACATTTGACAAACTTAGCTATACTAACCAAGAAAAAATAGAGAAGATTGAACTAAATAAAACTATAAAGGAAAGAGGAATTATTACCAACTGATATTACAGAATACAAAGAATCATCAGATGCTACAAATAATTACAGTACAACAAATTGAGTGACTTGGTACATATGGACAAATTTCTAGATATATACAACCTAATAAACTGAATATTGAAGAAATAAAGTCTAAACAGACCAATAGTAGGTAGGGATGTTGTATCATTAATCAGAATCCTTTGAACAACAGATGGCTTCATATGTTTATCAACAAAACATTTTTTTAAAATTGATATCTGTCTTTCTTGCTCTCTCCAAAATTTTAAGAGCAGGGAATACTGTCATGTTCATTTAATGAGGGAAATACTAACCTGATACCAAAGCCACACAAACAGATTATAAGGTAAGAAAGTGATGGGCCAACATTCTTTATGACGATAAATGTAAAATTCTTGACAAACTACTTGGAAATGGCATTAAACAGCATGCTAAGAAAAGAAAATACATTAAAATCAGATGGAATTTATTCTTGAGACATGAGTATTATTTTATACTTGCAAATCAATAAATATATTATACCACTTTAATACAATGAACAAAAGCCTATGATAGTATCGATCGATGCAGAAAATCATTAGACAAGTTTAACAACTTTTTGTAATAAAAATTATCAATAAATTAGTTATAGAACAAATGTATCTCAATATAACAAATGTAATGCATAAACATAGCTACCATAATAATTGATGAAAAAATGTAAACTCTTTGTTCCAACATAATACTGAAAATTTTAGGTAGAACAGTTAGGCAAGAATAAGAAATAAGGGCCTAGGATTTAGTTTAGTGGTTATGGTGCCTGCCTCGCTAGTGTAAAGGATTCAGTCCCCTTTAACCATATACAACAATACTGGGTGTGGAGACTCACGCCCAGCAGCAATCAGTACCACATACCACAGTGCTGGGCATGTTGGCTCATGCCTGTAATCTCAGCACTCGGGAGGCAGAGGCAGGAGGATTTCTGTGAGTCCAAGGCTGATCTCAGGGCCAGCCTGAACTACAAAAGTGAGACCCTGTCACGATAAAATAAAATAAAATTAATAAAATAAAATAAATGGCATCCAAACTTCAAAGGAAGAAATTATTTCCATCTGTAGATAACATAATCTCATATACAGAAAACTTCAAAAATGTACCACAAACTGTTCAAAATAATTTTAAAATGTAGTGAATTTACTGTTTTTGTACACTAACAATGAATTATCAAGAGGACATTTAGAAGAAGATCTCACTCATAAAGGTGTTTGAAAAACCCATTTTAAAAAGGAGTAAAGATTCTTTACTAAGAAAAATATAAACATTGATGATAGAAATCAAAGTAAACACTAAACAGAAATATATTCATTGATTAGAATAATAAATGTTATTAAATTCTCAATTATACTTAAAGCACTTACAGATTCAATGCAAACTGTATCAAAATTTCAATGACATTTTTCAAATAAATAGAAGAGCAATCCTAAAACCACAGGGAATCATACAGGACACAGAATGACCACAGCAATCGAGAAAGAGAGCACAGCTAGAAACCTCAAAATTTATCATTTCAAAGTATATTACAAAGCTACAGAAATCCAAACAATATGATATTGTCATGAAAATAAATAGGCAGATGGAAAAGAATAGAAAGTCCCAAAATAAAGCCACATGCATGGTCAACTAGTGTTTGATTACATGTGTCAGTGGTGTACAATTCATAAAGGATAAGCAAAGTTTATGCTCTGTAAACAGTGATAGGAAGTCTAAATGCCCACATGTAAGACAATAAAAAAAATGAGTCAAATAATCTAGATTTAAAAGGACAAATATTGTGTGGTTTCAACACTATGGTTTTAATAAACTAAAAGTCGTACAATAAACAGCAGAGCATTAGTTGCGAGGAACTGGAGATGGTGCGAATATGAGATGGTATCTTTTAATTGTACAGAACTTTAGTTATAAGAATAATAAACTCTAGTGACTCTAATGTGCAGAATGGTGACGATGGTTAATAATATTATTATTTACTAGAAATATGCAATTTTCTAGTAGCACTAGTTGTAGAGAGAACAAACATTAGTTCCTCTTACCATTTATACCCACAATCATACAAATGGTAATTATGTATTTTTTTGAAAGAGCATTAATCAATTTGACTATGATAATCATTGTACAATACATACATATATATGAAATCATTACATTGTATATTCTGCATATATGTATGTATTATGTATATGTATCAATTAGAATTCAGCAGAACTAATCCCGGTTCTTGTCTCTGTCTCCAAGCTTCAGGTTTTTGCACAGTTCTTTTTTAGGAAATCATCAGGAGGGAGGATTAAGTCTGATTCTATGTGTGTGGAAGGGGGTGGGAAGCAGTGAGAGAGGAGACAAAAGAAAGAAATGTATGCATCATCTCGGTTAACTATTACTCTACTTAAAATATCTTCCCACTGAGGTGCCAGTTTCTAATTTTAATTGATTCACTTGCTAATGTGGCGATTGCAAGTCCTGACATGGCCAGAGTCATATTAAATCTGCCCTTCCTAACAGTTTTTTCCATGATCAGTTTCTTATTGTCTCTGAGAATAAAAATGCCCCTGTGTATTAGGTTCTCCCACTGCCGTGGTCTGGTAGGATATTAGCTCCGGAAGAGCACGGTATTTTCTGACTTGGTTCCTGCTCTCTCTTCAGCACTTCCAATGGCAACTGTCCCAAAGAGAGGGCAAAATCAATGCACAAGTGAATAGAAGAAGGGAGAAATCAAACTTTGCTACACTTGATTATATGTCACTTACCACATGGTTGTGACCTAGAGGTTATTTAACCTCTCCTGCACTTTGTTTCCTTAGGATAAATTAGAGAGAAAAGAACTTATCTATTCAGGGCTGGGGATTTAGCTCAGTGGTTCCAGTGCCTGTCTTGCAAGCACAAGGACCCGGGTTCGATCCTCGGTAACCACATACATTACTGGGCATGGAGACTCATGCCCAGCAGCAACCAGTACCACATACCACAGTGCCGGGCGTGGTGGCTCCTGCCTGTAATCCCAGCACTCGGGAGGCAGAGTCAGGATTGCTGTGATGTGAGTTGGAGGCTGAGCTCAGGGCCAGCCTGAACTACAAAGTGAGACCCTGTCTCAAAAAAAAACAAAAACAAACAAACAAAACAACAAAAAAGAACTTACCTGTTCAATTAGACCGGAAGCAGTTGTTCCGTTCAGTGTCTCAGTCCTGTTCGCTCTCAGATGAACATTCTAGAACAGTCCTTAAACCTCACAGCAAACCTGAGCACAGGCCATAAGCTTTACTTCTAGTTCAAGAATATGGAGGGTAACATAAAAACAATATTAATTAATTAATATCAGCAGTTACTCTCATAACCCACAGAAAACTGATTTAAATCAAGATCACTACATAGTATTTGAAGGCTACCTAACTAAGCATCTCCAGAATAAATAGAGAATGCAACAACTCTTCCTTCTTCCATTTAAATATCGCATGGGGCAAACACAATAAAATAAATTGTGAAGAAAATAAAAAGCAGAATAAAAGATAGATAACAAGAAACAGACATACAGATCTTTCCTAAAGGGAAGGGGGCCCAGGGATGCAGAAGGGGAAGGAAAGAGCACAAAAGAGAATCAATATGTGTCATGCATAGATAACATTTCCGGTGACAAATGCAATCATTGTGTACTGAAAATATGTACTAAGAAAAAAATATTTTTTTTACAAAAAAGAGAAACAAGATGAACATTTCTTGTCCCTCTATTTGTTTTGGGGAGACTGATTTCCAGATTCTTCCTCCCAACCCCATCCCTCAGTTTGGTATATACAGTCCACTAAGGACAAACAAACAAGAATTCTTTGTCAAAGTTGGATTGATTAAATCTTCAGTAACACTAAGTATTTGACTTCCTCCATTATTACAAAGTCACTTGATTAGGGGAAGGGGAAACATCACTGAAAGACAGTTGAAATACGTGGTGGGATACTAACCTGCAACTACTGCAATGCATTCATGTGACGAATGGTTCTGAAAATTCTGCAGAAGAAACGTAACACTATCTGCCAGTTTAGATACTGAAAACTGAAAAACTTTAGCACAGAAAGATGTTAATTGAAACGTGGAATGTATGAGAAGTTTTTACGACTACTGACTACTTCCTTTACTTCACAAACTTAGTAGATTCATCCAGGAATTTTCCCAAAACGAAGGGTGTTTACAACGAAAGTAAATAGAATCTCCACCTCCAGGAAAAGACATTGACACCAGCTCGCAAAGGAAGTTCCCTCACAGAAATAATAATGAAAATGATGATAGGCAGTTATTTTCCTTCCACACCTAGTACCCAGAATGTTTATAGCAACACTGGCTTCCCCACGGTCCTATGTAAAAGGGGATTTCAGTGTGTGGAGACTCCTGGAATCATTCAAAGCACGTCTTTTCCCAGCCTGGGTGGCCGCTGAGATGAAATCAACTTCGTGTTTTTCCAATTGAAGCTAATGAGGAAATTGGGACATAAGTGAGGAAACTTGCTAGTCCAAAGTAAGCTGATTAAATCGTCTGTGGAGAAAGGGGAGATTTTTCCGTATTTGGGAGAGGTGGGAAATTACATCAGAGGTAAGATTTCAGCTAAGCTGTGCCAAAGGAGAAGGTGTCTTTCTACTTACACAGTTCCAGCAGAAGAGCTCTAGGCGCAAAGGGAGGAGCAACAAGGCTCAGACCCCTCCCTCCCTCTCACCCCACTCCCTCTAACCCTCCCTCCCTCTTAACACCCCGCCCCCAGTTTCTCTCCGAGTTTATAAACTTCCAGGGTGGGCTCGCGCTAGAGATTCTCCCACCTTAGTTTTCAAAGTGCTAGCGTATAGGCCTATCCATTGCTTACTTTAAAATGAAGAAGCCTCAGTCTAGAAATCTATTCTACAGATTGAGTATCTCTCATTCAAAGCACTTCAAATCAGAAGTGTTTCAAATTTTGCTCTGGAGATTTGGGGAAAATATTTGCATTTGCATAATGACTTTTCAGGACCCTAGTCTCAACACAAAATTCTTTATGTTGCATATATACCTTATATACATACCCTGAAGAAATATTGTGCAATATTTTTAAGTACACCCGCATTTTTACTTCAATCTATCACTGAAGTCAGATGTGAAATTTTCCATTCATGCCATTATGTTACAGTCAAAAAATTTTCCAAATTTGTAGCATTTCTGATTTTGAATTTCAGATTAGAATATTCATCCTGTAGTAGCTGAGCTATTGAGAAGTGATAGTGCACAGTAAAGATGCTCTGTGGTGTACATTCCATAGGAACAGCTAGTCACGCTGACAAGCTCTAAGCCATCCCCCACTGTGATGAACTGAAAGTAATAATAAAAGTGATACTTCTAATACTATTTAACTCCATAGTCGATGTGATATAGAACAGACTTGGTGTAGCTTGCTGTGTAGACAAGGGCTGTCTTCAATCCAGCACCAATGAAGTCACATTTTATGACACAATAACTCCATTTCCTGACACATACAAGAATGTGGTCATGAAAGTGATCAGTTCTGTCCAACCTGAAAGCCCTGCCAGGCGGCCGGCACACTTGCAAACACCATGGAAGGCATTTATAAAAATGCCTAAAAAAACACTTTTAAAAAAATTTTATTTTCATGTTTCTCAGACAATTTTAAACCAGTATCAAAATATAATTCCTTCAAATGAAAAAGCAAACTATTCCCTTTGTAAATGGGTCTCGGTGTCATGGTGATAAAGAGAAGGAAGCAGCTCAGGAGGACCTGTGGCTTCCTGCTTGCCACTCATGGGGAATTCTGAAGAATCACACTTTGGATGCTCAGCAATAATCTCCCAGTGCTCCATGACATGCCTGTCCATCTAAAAGATGTGTAATAGCTTCTGAATGTTGTCGGCTTCTCGCTGACACATTGTTTCTGCCATCTGCTCACACGTCGAGAAGAAGATGGTGATGGGCATGGGAGCTGCACAAGTGGAAAGATTTAGAGCGTGCCCAGGGGAGTAGCCAAAGCCAGGGGAAATGTGAAACCTCAGAAAGCAACCCGGGACACTGTGCTTGGGACACTCTTGCAGAGGGGTTTCCTAAGATGCATTTCTAATAATAAAGCAAAAGCTTTTATCCCATGGTAAAGGAATGTCCTCAGTTGGTGAACAGATGGGGAAAACAGATTTTGGAATGAGTCAGTGGAGAGGAGAACGGGCTTCTGGAATCACAGCACTCAGCAGCTGTGTGCTCAGCCTAAATAGAAACCCAGCCCTTACTGGACATGGTCACCATAGTTGGGTCTTATTAGGTGTAAACTAGTTTTGAGCATTAGGAAAAAAGACTGTAGAGAAGTAACTTCACATGATGGTATGTGTTTTAATAGAAACCAAGAGCAGTAATGGCCCCGTCCTCGGAGCAGTAGAATGTTGGTAACTCCTAAAGGAAAGTACAGCTCACACAGCCCAGAAGCGCTCGGGCCAGGATTCTGCATGCAGGGTGCTTGGAAACTGGGGAATAGAGTTCATGCTTCTTAGGTTTGGCTCCTAACCTGCAAAAGATTTAGCTTAAGAACTGGTGTGTTTTTCTTTCTATCGTATTGCAAATCTATTAATTCTCTTGATATACAGAATCACAAGAAATAGGAAAACACATATTTACTCTAAATGTGTAAATATTTAAATGGGAAATGCTTTGAAAATACCCAGTCTGGCATGTCTCTGAAACTTGATTGCTTACTTAGCCTTACTATACCATTCTAATGAAACAAGTCTAGTTGTCTTCACTCTTCTAGAAATCATAGGAGTGAAATTTTAAGTGTTGACAACTGTGAAAGGATCATTAAATGACTACCATATAACTTTATCATTATACTTGATAGCAAAAGTAATAAGATGGTTTTGGTTTAATTAATATTATGAAATTAATATATTGATGTGCACAAGAAAAAAATCCAAAGTCGCAACTTGTATTTTACCATAGTCAAGAAGTGAATTCAACCTAGAAATGTCTTTAAGCATTAGACAATATTAGCTTATTTAGTTGAAATTATTTCTTCATTTTTCATGTGATTTACACTCTCACAGAAAAGCAAGAGTGAATTCCATAAAGCTGTATTTGAAAATTTAACTGTAAGCTTTTCTTTCCACCCCACTTCACTTTTTAGTAAACACTGGTTGCCGCTGATTTTTTCTCCACCCTGACACTGCTGGGCTTCCATTATAGGTTAACCTACTTTCAAATCTCTTTCTCTGCAGAAAAAAACAGCTTGAACGCGAGCACTGGATTTTCAGGGTGGTCACTATCTCGGCCAGAGCAGTCAATGCCATACCTTTTGAGATCTATTAAATACTGAGCAGTCATTCCTCTCAGCAGCAACAAAAATATATTGATCAATTCTTTCATCTTGGAAAGGAGGGGATTCTTTCCTCCTATGGCAAGATGAATACACTGTACTCCTTTGGATATGGACAGCAGATGGAAAATAAGGTACCTGGTAACAGTGCACGGCCCTGAGAGACATTTCTCTGATATTGATTCCTGGGCTGGGCATTTGTTCCCAGGGGCAGCTCACGGCAACGTTGCAAGAATTTCACAGACTACCTTTGACAGCTGTGTTGATAACAAGTGTTCAGGACAGGCAAACACAACTCTGACATCCACCGAGGAGCAGTAACTAGTGCGCCGTTAATACTCTAACATCTGTGTGGTAAACGGGAGCACTCTTCACAATTCACCTGCAAATGTCCCAGTGAGAAGCAAAAGACCAAGTGTGTTTGCAGACGGAGAGATTGGGCTTGGGAACTATTTATTGTTCTGCTGGGTAACCACGCAGCTGTTGTGATTAGTTCCTGACCTTTGGAGAGGTCTTAACCTGGGACGGTGGAGACAGATTCTGAGTTAACAGACCTGCTTCTCCACAATATGTTGTTCTCCCGAGAATAGAAATCATTTTTTATAGAGAAAAGGAATGGAAAGTTAAGCTGCTTTGAAACCAGCAACACATCATAGTTTGACCTCAGGCAAGAATATTACAACAAATCACTGGCAACTTGACCAACAGGCTTGGGTACTTCATTTTCAGTCTTACTCAGCAAGATAGGTAACTTCAAAAATATTTTTAATCTATTGGCTTATTTAACTGCACCCTCCAAGGGAAAATAAAATCCTAATTATAGCCCAATTCAGCCTTTTTTATATCTCTCTCAAAATTTGTAAACATATAAATTGACCACAAAATACAAGGAAAATATTGTTTCAGAACAATTCCAAATCACTCTCCAGCTATATCTGGAATATATAGTCAAATATCATCCTTTTCATGAGAGACTTTCTCTTTTAATACATTACCTTGGGCTAGAGTATGGTTAGTACAATAGGTAATGGTTCAGAAGAATAAATTCTTGACTAGAAGACATCAAACTCAAAACTTAGCATGGAGATGTAGCTAGTAGTGGAATATTTAGCGTAGCATCCATGAGGCCCTGGGTTTGATCCTTAGAACTGGGACATGGCACAGCATTCAGTACCTGCTAGTTCTGTTCTATTTTTCTTCCATTCTCAAATTGCTAGCGTTATGCACTATCTGAAGACAAAGTATCAATATCTGACTCAGTGTGATTGCAGATAAAAGAAACTACACTTTTATATTTCAACTTGTTTGTTTTAGCACAGTAATTAACAATAGTCAAAGGAAACTTCAAAGTATCTTTAAGCTCATGAACCTAAATTCAGATAATTGATAAATAATGGCATTACTATTAAATGATGTATCAAAATGTTAAAAAGATCATCTTTAGGTTTCATAATGTATCATAAGCTTTGAGAAAGACCCATGAAGGCAAATTTAAAAATTGAAGAGGAAAACTATATTCTGGAGTTCTGAATGTTTGGTTTAAGTACTGATATATAAATGAAAACATTACTTCAGAATGCTATCTTCTTTGCTTTTAGTCTAAAACCATTTAATAATGATTTAAGATTTATTTGTCTTCTTTTTTTCTGCATGAATAAATACTGGTAAGAGTCAAGAAGTATTTTTTCAAGTTAATTCTGCATCACAACACATTGCACTTGAAAGAAAAAAGCAACAGGCAGTTAATAATGTGAATCTAAAAACAATGGAATAAAAGGATCAGAAAGTGAATGCATGTTAGTGATTATGCAGAACAACACAATTATCAGCTCCTGGCACTGGATTAAATGTAATCACATTAAATATTACCTTGAATTAGTTTTCTCTTTAATATTTTTATTTAGATTTTTAGTATAGTTCTGTTAATAAAATATTTTGGACACCAAAAATAATCATTATTTATGGATAATATTCTGTTTTTATTGTTGTCTTCAGAACATTAGTGGTTTATTTGTGCCCTTCCTGACTTAAAATGCTCTCCAAATATTATGAGAAGTAGTTTGCTAAAAGTTTCCTTTTGTGTTTGTTTTGCCATGTTTCCTTGGGATATTTTGTATTATTTTCTTTCAATTCCTTATTGGCTTTTAGAACAAAATAGCTATAATCATTTTATTGCTCAGAGTTCATGAAATACAAGATGTTGCCATTAGAGGACTCTGGGTAAATGGTGCAGGGAGCTTTTCTATATTTCTCACAAGTCTGTATGAATGTACAATTACCTCAAAGTAAAAAACTTAAATTAATTCAATGGAGAATACAATATGGGTTACAAATTATCTTGTTATATAATTTGTACCTAATAATTAACATTATTAAGTGGAGCATATTCATAGGTGATTTATAATTATCACTTACATTTATAATTAACCTGGTAAGTTGAACAAGTTCATCGGCCAGGATTGCATTCTAATCATTAAGAGTTCAAAGGAAGAAATAGTCATAAATCATAATATAGTGTAACAGAGAAAAAAATGTAATTTAATAAAATGTGAATCCAGCGGGATTTGAATCTTTTTTGCATCCCCTGTCAGAGATGACTGGACTGGAGCTCCAAAAGTGTGGGGAAGGTCATATCATAATATAATAATAAGGGTCAAAATTAATGATCAGGAATATCCTGGTCCCCTAGTACACAGTTGAGACTTATCTTTCAGAATCTATGAGAAACAAAAGAAAAGCCAGGGCTGCTAAGAGTTGATATGGAAAGGAATGGTTTGAAACAGCAGATCAGGACAATACTGAGGCAGAGGGACCTGGTCCCTAACGAAGACATGTCCAGCCTCAGGAGCAACCATGTCAGCAAAATGTGTGATTCCTGATATTTTGATACCTGGCACAAGACAGAACAAATGAGCAGGATTTCCCTGCCCAGGATACCTGAGGGAAGAAGAGTTACATCCCACACCAGAATGGAGATAGTGAGTTTGAGCATAGGCATGGTGACTGACTTGTCTCTTTTTAAATGAAGAAATGAGTTTAGAATGTTACAGAAACTATCAAAAAATGAGGTATATTTATAAAATAAATGTTACAGTTCTTTTCATTATACAATCAATGAATTTAAGTATAGATAAAACCAGGTGGTGGCTCCTCCTACCCCCTTTCCTCACTCTGGTCCTTAACCCCTGGCAACACTGTTCTCCACTCTAGTAAATTTCAAGAATGTTATATGCAGAATTAGACGGTAGGGATCTCTTCGGAACTGGCTTTTTTTACCTAGCATAAATCTACAGAGACTGATCCAGGTTGTCGGATGTATCAAAAGTCCATTCCTTTCACTGTGGAGTATGTTGTGTGGTATGGAGATGGCACGGTATCCCCAATCCAGCCTCACTGAACACGTTTCCTCTACTTTTGGCTCCTCCAAATAAATGCTGTAAATATTCATTTAGAGTTTTTGTGAATATAGTTCTCTTTTTCCTGAAATAAATGTACAGATACCTGGATGTTATGGTTGACTCCTTTTTTTTTTTTAAGAAAATGCTGGACATTTTTTAATGTGTTTGTGTCATTTATATTATAAACATCAAGCTATATAAGTGATTCAGCTTTTCTACATCCTCACCAATGCTTTTGCATTGTCATTTCTATTATTTTAACCACTAGGAAGTTTGTGTAACAAAGTTCCATTGTGCTTTTGATTTTTATATCCAAAATGCCAAATGATGCTGAATATCACCATGTTTAATCTATAATTTTAAGTAAAGTGCTGCTCTTTGTCTCATTTCTTTTTTTTTTTTTTTTTTTTTTTTTTTTTTTTTTTTTTTTTTTTTTTTTTTTTTTGAGACAGGGTCTCACTTTGTAGTTCAGACTGGCCCTCAGCTCAGCCTCAAACTCATATTACATCAGTCCTCCTCCTTCTGCCTCCCCAGTGCTGGGATTACAGGTGTGAGTCCCCACGCCCGGTACTGTGGTATGTGGTACTGGTTGCTGCTGGGCGTGAGTCTCCACACCCAGTATTGTATGTGGTTACCGGGGATCGAACCCAGGCCCTCGTGCTTGCAAGACAGGCACTGGAACCACTGAGCTAAATCCCCGGCCCCTCTTTGTCTCATTTCTAACATCTCTGGCATTTTGTATTAATATCTACTGATTATTTTTCATATTCAAGTTGAGATTTTTTAAATTCTTGATCTAACGGAAGATTTTTACTGACTCTTGAACTTTGTGTATTCTGAGTCTCTGGGTCTTATTTACTGACTTATCTGGGTCCCTCTGACTCTTCTCTAGAAGAGCTGTGAACTGAGAAGTAACAGTGCTGTCCTCCTTACCCGCAGGGGGTGGTAGAAGTCCAGATTCTTCATCTGATCTACACTGGCAGAAGATGGGGACATGAGCTTCTCATTATGTTTTCCCACAAGGTCTCCACACACCACCACCACAGTTTGATGGTGAGCATGCTTCTTTTCAGCCCCCTATTTTCCTTGTACTGACAAAACTATTTGGGGATATTGTTGCTATTAGGCTGTGTTAATAATCTTCACTACTCTGGCATGGGGTTTGGAGCCTCTTACTTGTGAATGGCAGTGAAAGTCCAGACTTCCCCAAAATGTTCTCCAAGGACACCATGTGGACAGGCAGGGGCCTCAGTGTCTGTCTTCCCCTCAGTCTCCTCTGACTCCAGCAAGGGAGAGGCAGTGAAAAGGCTGAGGCTTCTAGCATGTCTAGCCTCTCTGGAAACATATGGTGGAGTGCCTAGATAGGGCTTCTGTATTTTCTCTTGTATTGGCTGGAAAGCAAGGACTACTGTCTAAAAGCTTTTCTTGCTACATTTCCATTTTGTTGCTTGGCTAGAGAAAGCAAATTTTCATTAGGACTTTTTGGTTTATGTCTGCTGATATACTGACTTTTATCAAATATAAAGCAGAAAGAAATGCAAAGGACTCACTTCAGTGTTATGATTCAAGTCTGATGCTTCCTCACCGGCATAGTCTGCTCCCTTCTCCCTGACCTATGAGTCTCCGCATGTCACACATACACATATGTATGAAGGAGAAGCTCAAGTCTGGTTGAGTCAAGTATGCTGCATGTATGTCTCCTAGCAAGGTAGGAGATACTCAAAGGAGTTCAAGTTCGCTCTCGCCTGTGCATAGATACTGGTTTATAGCTACTTGGGAGTCTCCCATTCCTCTTCTAGTCATGATTTCTTCACTCGACCAAGAGCTAACAGTAAAAGGTAAAACCCTGTGCTCCACCAATCAGCTACAGCCCTTTGCCCCTACGTGCTCATAGCCACTCTCATTCTCTTTGTTTTATATAAGCCTATGTAGACCTCAAGAAAGATGGAAGCATTCACCAAAACCTCCCCAGAGTCTGCATGGTGACTCTGCACACTCACCCTCCCTTCCAGGCCTCCAAGCCTGATCCTTGGTTGCATACCACCCCAACGCTGAGGATGACTACATATGTACATGTGCATGTAAGGGTAGCATATGTGCACACGAACCAGGAGTTTTGCTTGTATTTAGTAACAGGGATGGGGAAATTGCATCTATACCATCTTTCCAAAAGTGAAAATTCACTGTAACAGTTTGAAATAGTCAAGCTGGACTTTTATTCAAGATATAACAAAGGGCTCATGTAATACATAATGATATTCAAATGACATTCAAGATGAAACATACACAAAATATTTCAAAGGAAAGTAAATCAACCACGTTTATATCTTCTAGTGGTCTATTATTAGATTATACAAGTTGATATGAAATAATTTAAAATATTTTATGGAAGGATATAGTCCAGGAAAATCTCCAAAAGGGTTTCAGAGTTCATCTTAGTGTGAACTAGTTTGTTCACAGGGTAACTTACCAGTATTATTTTCCTCACTGTTCCTACCAATATACAATCAATACAGAGTCATAGACTCCGAGGTCTTCAAGGGTCAAACTAGAACTGCGTCAAGCAACGAGACAGTAAACAGCAGTAGAAATCAAGATGAATCACAGAGTGCAAAAACATTTAACAGCAAATAAATCTGATGCTGCCTGTGACAGACAGGGACTACTACTGTGCGTTCACTGCTCATTTTACACTTCATAAAAAAGTTGCATTACTCTTGGACTGGATGTTTTGAATTCAAAATAATTTAACTCATCTATTTTGTATGTCTCTCAGGACCGAGAATTATACTCAAAATAAAAGCAAAAAGAGAGAAAGGAAACATCAAAGAAAGAAAGCATGAGAAAATGAATTCCAATACAAAAATCAGACCTAATGGTAAATAATGCAAAAGAAAAGGATCTGATTTATGCCTAAGAGCCACCTTTATGCATGAACTTTACTAAAATGTATATATTAGTTTAGTTTTAATTCAGAAATAAGTTGAAAAGCAGAAAATATTAAATTTTGTGATTCTATGGAGAAAAATTATACTGATGGGAAATATCATATTGATTTATTGATATTCTGACATTCAGTTATAAAAAGAACTAGTTTATTATAATAGACCTCAAATAATTTTTCAAAAAATATGTCACAGTCACAAGTGTACAATACTATTTTTAACACATAGTGTATATAAATTTACTTAGTTGTTAAATGTAACAATACAGTGCTAGTACAGAAACAAGGCACACAACTATTTTTCATCTTGAGTGTATCCTCTCTTGGATCTTTCTTGCACATGGAGTATCAGCTGAACTCATAAATAATGGGGTCCACTGTGTCTGCATGGGTTTCTCCCAGAGGCTCAATCACCGTCAAGCCAAAGATCTCATAGGGCTGACTCCCTGCCGTTTGTACCTTTCCATCCCCCAAAGTCTGTAAGCAAAGTCAGTGTCCTTCAGGAAACTGTCTCAAAGCACCAATACCCTCCCAAGGACATTAGCAGGTAAGCTTTCCCAGGGGCGGCAACGCTCAGAGAGACACTTAAAGTGTTCAAGTCACACAGATGATTAAAATGACTTATGCATCCAGCAAAAAGAGAGACATGGGCTCAGGCAGTGGACCAGAGATAGCATGCAAATGTAAAAAGACCACACTGCATGCTTCCCTTGCTGCAGAGTTACACAGAGTGCCTGCCTTCTGCACCTTGGCTGCGTTCATCTCTGGTCCTAAGTGTGGTCCTAAGTACCTTAGTCAACCTTTGAGTAAAGGCCAAGAAATGTCCCCAAGTCAGTGAAACACACTTGCCTGCTTAGAAACAAGGATGTGTAGAGGAAGCTCTTGAAGTAGCCTGTTGCTAACCAGCTGTGAGTTTTATTGCTGTGTGCTGTACAGAGATATGAAATCAGAATGAGGACAGGCTGGGCTCCCTAACGGTGGCTCGTGTAGGGGGAGATGTTCTTAGTCTCAAAGCTGTATGATGAGAACTTGCTCTTTCCACCCATACTCAACTCTTTTAATTTTGTTTTATCCTATTTTTCTATGAATTCTGATTATTTTTGTTGTAGCTCACATATTGCTAACTTTTTATCCTTAGCACATCAATTCTGCTCCAATTATATGAGGTGCCTTGCTTTTTATCATGCATCTTTATTATTTCTTACACAGTTTTATTATAACTCATAACCTATGAACCTATATACTATCTACATTGAATGTTTCTTGTCTCTCAGATCTTATTTCTTTTTCATTTTTTTTTCTTTTACTTTTCATTTGCTTGTGACAGCATCTGTATAAGCTGCCCAGGTTGGTCTTGAGTCTATGATCCTCCACCTTCAGCCTCTCAAGCAGCCGGGGTTACTGGCGTGGGCTTCATGTTAGGCCTCTATTTTTCTCATCTTTGCAGAAGAATTGAAAAACTTCAGCCTGTATAGCAACCTTGGATCACAGTAGCATGTTTCCACTCTCATTATTCAGAACTGCAAAGATCTGTCTGATGTATTCCATTTAAGCACATCCAGTGACAGTCCACGAATGAGAATTCAGAAACATCAACATACATATCATGCAGTGTGGCTGATTTAAACACACTTCTTTTTATGTCCCTGGGGGTTTTTTTTAATGAAATATTAACACAATGGAATCTTTTCAGATATTTTATAAAAGTCCTAGACAAGGACAAAGAGATTTGTGTTACAACTAAGCCCAAAGGAATAATAATATATAGCTCTTTGGAATAGTCATATATCAAATTGTGCCCTGCTACATACAAAGATCAGTGCACCAGGTTAGAAAGGAGATGTACTTGACTGAGAAGAGAAATCTAAAGGAAAAGTCTGCACTTGATATGCAATGTCAGGGATAAAAATTTAGACTTTGAAAGTATTTGACCTCAAATCTCAACACATTTTTAAAATAATCTTTTTCCTTTATCTTTACAATTTAAATATGAGCGCATGCACTGAGCTAATAACTGATGGCCTCATTGACCATATTTAAGTTTTGGCTACTTAGATTATATATATGCATATTTCAAATATAGCTGAATGATCTTGAGTTTACTTAAAAATGATGTTAAAAGCAGGGCATGATTATGATTTACACAATTAAGAGAAACTTTGCACAGAAAATATTGACACAGGATTTTTTTCTCTCCAGACTATCTTATTTCCATGAAAAATATGGAACTAGGAAGTATATTAACTGCATATGAAAATGGAAACTGACATCCAAATTGCAGCTTATGTAAGTTAGAATCTCAAAATTAGAAAGTGACTATGAGAAAAAACATCAAGCAAGAAATTGAAATAGGAATGTAATGGAAAGAAAATTTTAGCAGCAGCAGAATTCCAATATCAAGCTTTGGAAGGATTTTTGAAGATAAATTGCATTTCCACTCTGGTAGACTCTTGTGAAATCTTGACAGGGTGTAGTCATACTTCACAGTGGTAGATTGGACATTACTATCCTCCAGTCAAGACTTCTGAAAGGAAGCCAGGCATGTTGACACGGTCCTGTAATGAAAGCACTCTTGGAGGCTGGGGAAGGAGGACTGAGTTTTCAGTTCCAGGCTAGATTATGCAGTGCAGTGCTGCTCAAAAAATAAAATGAAGGCAATCACAGAAAACGAGTTAATGAATGTCTGCCTGAGGAGCCACTTCTGACATGACAGGACACTAGAAAACAAAATGCTCTGCAGTCGTTCACACCCAGGGCCCGGTCTTATCTCTCTCGTAGAAGATGTGACATTTGAAGAAGTCACACTTTCTTAGCCTTGGTTTTCTCACCTTAAAACTATACATTTTACTGTCTACCTCAAAACTTTGTAGAAACCCAATTTACAAAATATGCAAAGGACTACATTATTATCCCAATGAATATTTAGTGCATGCCTCCCATCAGCCGAATTGAATTATTTTACATAAAAAGTAAAAGGTTAAAGAGGAAAGCCAAGTCTCTAGCTTTCCTTCCCAATGAGTTCCTGAGATTAGAAAAATGATACAACTTCTAACTGGCCTCTAGAAGTTATTTCTTATATAATTAGTGCAGGGGTGGGGTTCAGGGTAACTTCAGTGCCCTACTGTCACTGTCTCTAAGCCACACTTTTTATATTTTCCACGAAGGTCGAAATACTTTAACATGAATTACAAGTAAAAAAGATCACATTTCCAAAATTAAAAATGTGCCATTGCATTTAACTTGTTATGTAATATGGACTTTCTAGCTTCAGTTTGCCATCCTATATCTTCTGGGAATTTCTGAAATGTACAGATGAAATTGCTTTAAAGTATAAGCTAAACTTTGGAGAGTGGATTTAGCCAGGAAATGAGCCCTGCCTCCAGGGACACAATGAATAGGAGAAATGTGCTTTGAATTATTGTCTATTTTGAGTCAAAGATATTAACTAGAGAAAATGCTTGACTTCAGATACACTCATTTCAAAGCCATTCACCGCTCTAGTGGCTACTTTCTCCTCTCACTCTCCTCATCTCTGTCTAAGCCCCAGGCATTTCCCTAAGCCAAAGAAACTTATATTTAAAATAAGCTTATGTTGATACAAAAAGAAAGCTACTTTAGTGGAGGTTACTATACTATACTACTTAGGTAGTAGTATAACAGGTAACTATTGGCTATTGGCTATTTAATTGTATTTAGTGTCACATTATATCATTCCCAAACAAAATAATTGTAGTATCTAATTGATAATGGTGAAAAACAAACAAACAAACAAAAACCACTTTTAAAATTTTCAGGGCAAATGCAGAAGACCTCCAAAATTCATGGCGGTCGTGTTCCTAGAGCACCTGTGAATTGTCAAAAAATCATGAATTTCAGATATGGTTAGAAGAATACCTCCCATGCCAGTTTTAAAGAGTTAGTATCCTAAGTGTGTTATGTCTCCTATGGTTATGTGATTTAATAAGATAATGTAATAGTAAAGCCTTACAAGGTATAAAGCATTTTGATGGCATCTTAGCGATCTTAGAGCTTTAAGAACAAAATCGAGAACACTGAGCTACATGCCTACCACAGCATGTTACAACGCAGGGACGTGGCGCATCTGACAGAGATGGGACACAGGGCAGCAGCCAATCAGCAGCAAGGAGAGCTCAATAACACTTTCACATGGCTATCTCCAAACTTCCTGACTAAGTAGTAATTGCGGAGGATATTTGCAGATTCTATGAAGTTACAGGGGTTTCCATGAACAACTATTAATTAGGTTCAAAGGGAAAATCCATCAACAACTGAGTCCGAGAACTCTGAATTGCAGCTTGTGGGGAGACATTTTGTAATCACAAATGAATCTATTGACAAATGACCTACAACTTTTTAGGTCTTAGCTCTCCTGTCCAAAAAACAAGTAAGCAAACAAACAAAAAGTCCTGGAATAGTTAAGAGAAATGAATCATTAATTTTTAGAGAAAAATAAAAATGCCACTTTCAGGAACTTCAGATACATAAAACACCATTTACTTTGAACTATATTCCAGCCAATTTGGGCACCAAATGATACCCATAAGAATAACTTGAGTAATTTTTTCAGGATACAAATCACTGACTCAGCACCATCAATCATATTGTTTGTGACCCTGACATACCCAAGGGGAGACCTCATAGACCCAGTGCATCATATCAGAATTGTCAGACCAAGCATATTCAGCCCTGTGCCATTTTCATTTCACTGGCATGATCCCGCTCCCTCTAAACTTAACTTTGTCCTTTAAACCTTATTAAATGTTGCTGCTTTTTCCTTACTATTGTGTACAATACCTAGTTCTTTGTTCACAGCACACAAAAACCTGTCAACTTGTCATGGGAGCCCATCATCCCAAGTAGCATTAATAGAGTAAGACCTATTCTAACAGGAAGAACTCTGTCTCTGCCTGACTGCTGAACTGGGATATTAGTCTAGACCAGAAACGTGAACTTACATCACTGCTGCTTCTGATTCTTGGGCCTCTGGACTGGGACAGAGACTGCACACCAGGTGGTCTTGAGTCTCCAGCTTGCACAGGGCCAACCATGGGATTTTTTAACCTCCATAATCATAATCATGTAAGCCAATTCCTTACAATAAACTTCTTTATTCATATATATATGAATATGTGATATATATGAATATATATATGAATATATGTATATATTCATATGTGATATATATGAATATATGTGTGTATGTATGTGTATATATATATATATATATATATATATATATATATATATATATATATATATAGTTTTAGTTCTCTGTCTCTGGAGAACCCTAAGGTACAGCAGCACAGCATTTTAGCACAAGTTAAACTTGGCAAAAAATTTCTTTTCAGTAAGAGAGATCCATGTCCCAAGGGGTAATAATATATGACCTACAAGTGTTCTGCTTTTATGGTGTTACCTTCACTGCCAAAAATCATCTCTCTAGAGTGGTAAGAGGAACACAAGATTCATTTTTAGAGAAGAATAAAAAAACTAACACTTCCAGGATACTCGGGTATATACTGTCCCAAAGAAATAAATCCTATATTTTAAACTCTTTTCCTACCAGTTTGGATGTAAGGATTTGCTGTGTGGCTGTTTATGTTCCTATTAGAACTTTCAGCATCTCCAACAGAGAGATTTCTAGTTTTAAAAGCACAATTCATATTAAGAGCCCTGTATTATCATTTTTTAAAAGGTTTATGCAAAAGTTAAAAAAAATCATAATTCTATTGCAACTAGAATATTCATTATGTGCACCATTATTTAACATTAAGTTTGGGTAATTCTCAAAGTTTACAGTATTTAAAGTCATGTGTATGTGAGTTAAGTATATAATACATCTAATTTCCATTAACAGTGCAATTTAAGCAGCCTTCCACATGTTCAGAAAGGCTGAGAATACTGAAAAAGTTAGTCATATTAGTAGCCAACCTGAGTATAGAACAGAAGAAATAGAGCTAGGTAGAAAAGATACATGGAAAATTATGATTTTAAAATTGTACTTTGAAGACACAAACGTGCCTCATTGTCACAGGGCCTTCTCCCCTTCATAATAAAAAGCTCCTAAGAACAAAGATAAATCTGTAACTTGGACCTGTGCTTTTTCTCCTACACATTTCAATCCTTAAGGAGACAGCAGTATTAAGTGGGTAGGAAATCTAAAGATACCAAAACAGTTGGTATTCTATCCTAGGGCACCACATGGATAACACAGAAAACTAGGAATGTATCTTGAGGATCCCCTCTCTTTCTCTGTCTCTGTCGATCTCTGTCGCTCTGTCTCTCTGTCTCTCTGTCTCTCTCTCTCTCTCTTGTTCTTTAGCTCACCTAAAAACCCTTTCTATGCCTCTTACAGCTGCATCCTAAAATTCTCTTCTCTCACATAAGTCAGCAAACCTACAACCCACACCTTGGGAGGGAGGGAGCTGACACCTTCACCTCCCACTGAGAGGCTTCCATACCAATCATTGAAAAGCCACCTCTTCCCTACTCTGTGGTTCAGGTAATAAATTTTGCAATTCATGGATTAATAGGTCTGCAAATTAGCAATGTAAATGCATTCCATATTCAGGATGACTATCCCCTATCTATTCTCAGAGAAATGACTTAAATAGTCCCAGAATTCATGTTTATAAATGTGTAAAGCAAAATTACCACAACTCTATTTTTCGTGTTCATCTTAAATATTCTCCATCAAATCTCTGATATGTTTATATAAAGTTGTAAGTTATAGTAATTAAATTCTTATAAATAACGGTGAATAAGAGCAATAGTAAACTAATGCTTGTTTCTTTAGAATCACATTAATATGAAAACACTAAAAAGACATCCAACTATAATTCTTTGAGTCAATAAGACCTTTTTAACAGAGATTTCTTGTTTTTTTTTCCTTTTTTAGAAGATGTGTGACTCTAACAAGAATGCATTGTAAAAAAAAAATAGTTCAAAAAATAGCTTTTTCAAAGTGAATATTATAACTAAAAATAGCTAGTTTTCTAATAAATACCCATTTTCTACACAGAATCAAATGCACAAATACCAGACTGGCAGTATTAGCCATCTTTACCCAACTTTACCTTTCCATGCCTCAGTCTTTTTTTTTTTTTTTTTTACATAGTAGCTAATTTTTTTTTTAATTTTTATTGGTACATTACATATATGCATCATGATTGCACTCCATAATGGGGATTTGTACCAGTATAAGACACAACTTAATTCTCATTTTTTTTCCCCATAGCCCTACCCACCCTACCACCCCCCCATATACATAAAATTTGTTTCCTTACTTTTTTGCTATAATCTCATTATTTTCCCCCCTTCACCCTATTTTACTTTGAGTATTTTCTATTTCACAATATATAACATATAATTCTAGGACTCATTTACATCTCTATTTTTTCATACCAGAGAAAAGATGCGATATGTACCTATCTGTGCCCTATTTATTTCACTTATGAGGATATACTCAAGGTATGTCCATTTAAGTAGAAATGATTCAAACTTATCATTTTTTTATGGCAGAGTAATACTCCATTCTGTAGAAGAACCACAGCTTTTTTATCCAGTCTCCAGTTGGTGGACACTTGGGTTGTTTCCAAGATGTAGCAATCACAAATTGGGCTGCTATAAACATGGGTGCACATATGTCACTGTGATATGAGTCTTTTAATCTTGTGTGTATATACCTAGTAGGGCAATGGCCAGGTCAAATGGGACCTCCAATCCTAGCTTTTTGAGGATTCTCCAAACTGATCTCCACAGGGGTTGTACGGGTCTACAGTCCCACCAACAGTGGAGAAGGGTTCCTTCTTCTCCGCAGCCTCGCCAACATTTGTTGCTGGCTAATTCTGAAATGACAGCCATTCTATGTGGAGTGAGATAAAATCTTAGTGTTGTTTTCATCTGCATCTCTCGAATGACTAATGATGTTGAGCATTTCTTCATATGCTTCTTAGCTGCTCTTACTTCTTCCTCTGAAAAATATCTATTCATTTCAGATGCCCATTTATGAATTGTGTCTTTAAATTTGGGTGGGCTGATTTTTTTTTGAGCTCTTTATATATTCTAGATAGTAGCCCTTTGTCTGAGGAGCAGCTGGTAATGATTTTTTCCCACATTGTTGGTTGCCTTTTTGCTCTGTTTGTGGTTTCCAATTCTAAGCAACAGGGACATGGTGGGGGGTGTTACAACTCTGAACCTGAAACTATACTATAAAGCCACCATGATAAAAACTGCATGGTACTGGCAAAGTAGTAGACCTGAGGATCAGTGGAGTAGACTAGAAGATCCAGAAACTACTCCAGATACACTAAGCCACCTCATCTTTGACAAAGGAGCCAAAAATCCTCAATGGAGGAAAGATAGCCTCTTTAACAAATGGTGCTGGAAAAACTGGGCTTTAACTTACCAAAGACTAAAACTAGATCTAACTCTTTCACCATGTACCAAGCTAAAATCAAAGTGGATAAGAGACCTAAATATTAAAACAGACACTGTAAACCTGTTGCAAAACAGGTTAGGTAAAACTCTCGAAGACATTGGCTTAGGGAAAGACTTCATGAACAAAACTTCTATAGCACAGGAATTGGCTGAAGAAATCAACAAATGGAACCTCATTCTTTTAAAAAGGCACACAGCAAAGGAAACCACCAACAGAGCAAAAAGGCAATCAACAATGTGGGAAAAAATCTTTACCAGCTGTTCCTCAGACAAAGGGCTACTATCTAGAACATGCTTCATTCTTTTGACAATGAAAGTGGGGACAAAGTAGCCTCTTTGTCCTAACAGCAAACAGCAGTATCTGTCTGCTCTAACAGTGAGGAAATAAGGGTCTCCCCAAAGCTCTTCTCTGTAAACCCACTTGGGTTTTGATTGATTTTTCTCTTTCTGGCACAATAAGGGATTACTAGTACTGATCATTTTTTGGAAGAATATGAAGAATCTCCATATATTTATGAAGCAGAAAATCGTTGTCTCCCCTTGATGAGATGAGAGGGGACCTTCTGAGTCTGAGTGAGAGAAGAAGCTCTCAACTTGCCTAGAGGCCCCTCACTTCCAAACCCCAATCCATAAATTCTCACTTTCCCTTTGGAACTTCCTACTGTCTTCTGGTCACTACATATGAAATTTGGGAAAGAGCAATATGTAATTCTTTACAGATAATCTGAAATGAGAGGCAGATTTCACAACAATTAGAGTGTAACTTCTGGTTAAAGGTGAGGTGCACATTGATATACTGTTATTCAAGAGTTGGCTTTCCCTAGAGTTAGCTACCTTTAGTGAGAATTTCCTGTATGTCTGTAACTGTGAGTCCATCTACAGTTCAAAACCCTCTTGTCAATGATAATGTAATGTAAAGAGTATTAATTCTTTCTCATATGATCTGCTTCCAGAACAGGCTGTGTATCCAGTGAGAATCTACTACAGAGTTTGCTACCAATATCAAAAAGAACGCTTGACACATTGTGATCTATTAATGTCAATGAATTTTTATATCTGTGTCATTTATTTTTTTAATAGGAAACTAAAGATTTGATCTGAATTCTCCATAACCCTTCTAGGCCACCAAGAAAATCACAGAGCAATATTTTACCTTCACAGTCACTGTGGCAAATAGGAGGTAATAAAATAGATGTCAAACTTTCCTCCAGCTCTTCATTCTGTTCAAACTTATACAAGCAAAGGGTTCACAGATATAAAATAAGCTGGCAGTAAGGGAATATGAGATCATATCTGCTGTAAATAAAACAGTGGAACATAGAACAATGTATCAGACTTTTACCCACAGACCTACCCAAGGCTATAAACTACGTCAGTCAGGCACACCCTGAAACAGTTCATCATTCAGCTTTGGGGACCACACATAAAAGTGAACAATAGTACCTGCAGGAATAAAACAATAGCTGTATGGTTGCAAAAGAGTTTTATGTCTTCCTGAGGGAGATCTGCGTAACTGGAAGAGGCTGACATGAACACATGTGTGTGAAAATAGAGACTAAAAGAGAGAGCTCTAAAGTCAAATAGTCCCACAGTTATTGTTTCCATGTTCAGACATGATTCTTCCAAGCAGAAGATGGGAAATTTTTATTTCTGGCTGTACTGCATGAAATATGCTGGTTTTACAGCAAACACACCCCTAATGTTACTAACGCGGGCCTCTCTAAGGCAAATCAAGCAGACAGTCAAACTAGTAATAACAGAAATAAACACATAAGGAACTTGAGTGGTCTTAACAGTCACTTTTCTGACCCTGGACTGTGTTATATACATGCAGGTTTTTGTTATTTTTATATGGTATTAGGTAGCAATATTAAAGTCTGTTAATATATTTCATGATTTTAAAATAAAGTAAAATTAAAATTAGTCTAACCCTCTGCCATAGAAAATGCTATTTTATTATACTGTGAGATTTAATAAGCCCTTTGAAAATACTTATTAGTTAGATAAGGAGATCAAGATCTGTATAAAGAATCTGAGAACTTTTGTTTAATCAGCTGAAATTTTTCTTAAATGTAAAATATTAACTAAAATCATCCCTCATCAGAAGGTTGAGAATAGGACCACTTCTAATAAAATATGTATATGTTAGTGCTTAATTTATAAAAGACCAATAGTTTGCAAATGTTCTAAAATAGATACCGATACTTCCTTCATGGTAGTAAAAACAAACAAACAGAAAAAACCTTCCAAAATCTGTTATTTGAAGACCGCTAAGCTTTTCTGTGTAAGTTATTTTTCTTTCACTGTGTGTAAGTAAGCATACACGTTAGTGTCTTGTTTCTCTCTTGAACCTGCCTTATCATCCTGTTGTTGCCTTAATTGGTAAAATAAATCTTTGACATAAGTTCACAGTGTAAGAACATTGCCAGGAGTATTACTTCATGTAAAATATAAATATGTGTAAATACAATGAAATGTATGTAATTTAGTCTATTTTAATGACTATAAACACTTAGTGAAATTCACAATGACCTAGAAAGCTCCAATTTAACAAGTATTGTGTACAGTCTTCTTAAAATAATTCACATCCAGTTAAAGAAGAAAGTAGTGGAAGAAAACATCATGGGGGGGGGGTTCAATACAACATAGAAAGCAAAATCAAAATAGATATTGTATCCATTTATTGCCATTTTTGTTGCTGTTTTCTTTTCCCAAGATCATAAAGAAAACCAGCCAGCTACATCTAATGGGAACCAAAATGTTCTGAAGAAATATGACAAAATGAATGTACACATGGAATTGAAGATGTAATATTTTCAAAAGCATTACTCCAATATTATTTTGGAATAGATATATGTTTAAGTGATAATTTATAATCTTTGTGAGTCAATATTTTGTAGTTTTTCCCCAAATGATTTGTGCTTATATGTTGAAAAACAGTATTGAATAAATATTATACTTTTCCTCTTAAAAATTGCTTTCAAAGTTGAAGCCATAATATTCCACAGAACTGCAGACTGTAATACACAGTATCTTGCTGCTCAAGTAATAACTTTCAGCCTATTTATTTTGTTGCTCATTTGTCCACTTTATAAACAAGCAAGTACTTCATGTTCTGGGTGTGAACATACAGAGAGAGCTAATACAAAGATCAGTACAATTTTGCATAGGAACCCTTTAGCTCTACGGCACACTAGTCAAAAATCAGTCACTACTTAATAGCACATAAAAACAAAAAGAAATGAGCTGTTCTAGACAATAATAAAATTTAAGAAGAAAAATATAGCAAAATACAAAAAGACAAACATTCTGCATCAATAATCACAGTAATGAAAGTGAAAAAGTCTCATCAACATAACTATGCAAAAGAATGCCTTTAAATTTTATTAATAATTATAATGTTTAAAAGTCTAGAAGAGTTTGACAAGATAAGCATAACCCCAACCTATTAGTGGTTATAGCACTATATTTCTAAAAACATTTCTAAAACATTTCTAAAAACAGTTGCTTTTGTAGCTCTGGGGAATTAACCCAGCGCCTTTGAACTGAGCCACATTTCCAGTCTTTTTAATTTATTTTAATACAAGGTCTTGCAAAATTGCCCAGGCTGCCCTCAAACTTGCAATAAATTCTGTAATATTTGACAAGTTTCTTATATAGTTGATTGTTTTATTAATAAATCAAACTGTTAAATCCCTAATAGATATTTATAAATGCTTGTATCTGTATAGATATATCCATCATGGCATTTATGATCTCTTACCTGTCCAACATGAAAGAATAGGTTAGCTAAATAATAGCACTTTCACATTTAAAGATGTGACACTTAATGTTTTCATTCTTTTTAATGTTATGTGACAAACTTACATTGAAATGTTAATGTTTCACCTTCAATTTAAATCACAATCTTATTTTTAAAAATGTATCAAAAGTTCATCAGGTAGTACCGTTAAGTATTTTTTAAAAGCATTTGTTTTTATTTTCTTCACATATTTCTATGTTTCCCCAAAATTTCCACAGAGGACAGTTACTAGTTTGTAATTTGCAAAACACTTTAAGCGTAAAAAGTTTTTTTTAAAAAATGCTAAGTATCCTAGAAGAAATCACACAGTATTCAAGTTTTCTTGAAAGTTTATTGAACATAGGAGTAGCTTCAGGAACAAAGGCATCCTGGAATGAATGCACAGTTGAATATGTACCACATCAATTCCAGGAACATTTTCTAGTAGAGAAACTGATGCTTCTACATGGGTAGAATTAAAGCTGTTCTTTATTCCACATATTAAAAGATGCAAATAA
The DNA here is from genome assembly GCA_004026965.1 of Petromus typicus. Taxonomy (NCBI): domain Eukaryota; kingdom Metazoa; phylum Chordata; class Mammalia; order Rodentia; family Petromuridae; genus Petromus; species Petromus typicus. Next base: position 24,719 of record PVIR01007667.1, on the reverse strand, counting down.
GCTTAAAAAGAATACTAGAGCTGGCTATGGAGGGTACTTGTATTCAATCCAAGTAAATAAATTTTGTCAAGGACTTTTGTGTTGGAAAGCCAAAGAAAGTCTCAGTTCAATGGTTCTTCCTTATCTAAAGGCCAAAGGAGAAACCAGCCATGAAAACATAAACACCAAAGTGAAGGTAGAGCCCACATTCAACCGCTGCATTTAGACAAAGCCAAGATGTTTGCTAAAATATTTAATGAGTTTCAGTCTGGTTGCTGTTGGCCCCCAGATTCCCCTGGCTATTTCCAAAGCTGCTCTTCCTCTGGGGCTTTCCAGACACCCTCGTGCATAACCAAGGATTAAGGCCAGGAATGCGGGGTCATGTATCAGTATCTGTGTTTCCCATCACAGCACTTCTCCTTCCGTGCAGTGCTGGTTTTACATCAGCTGCTGTGCAGCTCAAATCTCTCGGACCTGTCTATGGCCACTGAATCTCAGCACTCTGTAGAAGATGCCTCCTAGAATCACACTCTACATGCTCTCACTAATCCATCCAGTAGTTCCAGTTTACTTGGTACCCAGTCATAACTGTAACTCTTCCTTTAGAAAAGTGGTAGCCTTTGTTGTCAACTCCCAACTTTTTGTTAACTCTGTTCAGGAAGGTAGACTGTTCTTGCAGTTCCTAGTGTCTTACAGGCCACTCTGCAGACAAGTCATGGACTGTTTTCAGTAGTCTCTCAAATAACTTCAGTCTTCAGATTTTCTTCCCCTTTTTAATAACCTGACATTATGATTGAAATAATCTCAAGCTGAAAATTGGAATAATTCTACCAAAGTCAAGATGTTTACAGAATGTCATGTTTACAGAATGTCACTGCACTCCATTAGTAAGTACAGGTGCTTATTTATTAAGGCTGGGATTAGACAGGGATGGTGGCATATTGGATGTAAATATTTGAAGTAGTTTTCCTGGTTATTAATCATCACAAAATGAAACCCCTTAACAATGTAATCTAGCAGCTAAATGTGCATTCTTCTTGTAGGAGTTTTGTGACTCACATATTGTACTTTCAGAAAAATCCATGAAGACATGCTCAAAAAACAACACAGTCAATAGCATACTAAGCAAATACCAGAAACAGAAGAATACAGATTGCATCCTTCCATTTGTATAGAACTCAAATGTAGGCAAAGCAATTTTATGATGACAGCAATCAGAATATTAGCCATCTCCTGGGCATATTTGCTGTGCAGATGCTCACTGTAGCTCTCTGGAGTTTTAATGGTATTCTGCATGTAGATTTGCATGGTGACTACAGAACTGCAATGAAACACTTATCATCATTGTACAAAACAAGCCTGTTGACTCACGAAGCCTAAGAATGAAATTCCAAGCAGAGAGGAGGTGATAGGGGAAGCAGTCCTTGGAAATACAAGAAAAGAAAAGTACCTGGCAACTCAGATGAAACCCAGGAAGCAGCATGCTCTGCAGCCTCCTGGTCCAGAGGCTGTAGCTGTCCAACTTTTTATGGGTACACATAGCATGGGCATTTGCTCAGTTCTTTAGTGCCTACCTGTCACAGGTGACTCTGTGGGTTTAACGTCACCAGTTGGAGTTCAGGCCTCTAAACCAGTTATACTGCCTGTAACATTTAAAGAAAAATAATTTTAAAATTAAAAGTGGTTATTCTGCATTGTTAAATTCCTCAAACTTTGGCCCTAATTGTAGACCAGGTTTGCCTGAGGAGCTCCTTTCCTGGACAAAGTCTCAGTGGCTCTGTCTATTTTGATTTTAATTTGTATCTGTGTGGCTGAGCCCTCAACACCAGGGCCTTTCTCTAGTAAACTGCCTATTCATAAGCTCATAAACTACTTTGTCTTTTAAAGTTCACTTTGGTGAGTTTACCTCAATTTCAATGTTTTAGAAAATCATGTTTTCCTAACACAGTTGTTTATAGGCAAACTGAAATAAAGATGAAGAAAGGTTAAAGAACAAAGCTAAATCAAAACAAAGAGAAATCATATCTATGTGAGCAATGTGGGAATGCTCTCAGTCAGTACATATGTGTATTGTTGAATATATCAGAGAAAGCTCACTAGGGAGAAACTATATCCATGATACTATTTTGAGAATCCTATGACAACTTCTTATGTAGTTGAGTCCTGTGGGAAAATTTAGAACAAGAAGTTTCATGTATTAATCCATAAATTTTCCAAAAAATACAATTCCAGATAGAGAAATCCTAAAGTACATGAATTACGTTTTTCAATAAATCACTTAAATTATGTATCTGCAGTGTTTAATGTAAAAATGAGTTGACATTAGATATTCTTGCATCTTTGAGCTTAATAGTCTCTTAGTTAAGCATGGAAAATTAAAAGGTATTTTTAGAATTCTAGTAAAGTTAGTAGTTAGTATTTCTGTAGTTTTTGTTTAGTCTTTACAACTTTGAGGTATGGGCCATTAAAAAATTTAATCGTTTTAATTGCTTTTTATTAGGATTTTGCTACTACCGTTGTTTGAAATTTTTGGTGTGTGCACTGTGTTTTCTGTGTAGCAAGAAAGATTGTTTTCTTAAATTCCCCTTTGTTGAGTACATTGGTATACTTTAGGAATATATTATGATTACATTCTTCACTGAGAGTTTGTACCTGTAAATGATGTACCCTGATTCTCAGTTTTCACAAGATATTTAATTTGATGCCATATTGTAAATAAATTTTTAGAACTTGGTGAAAATGTTTCTTTGGAGTTGATTAGTTTTCACACAACTTGTAGGTGAGTATGTTAATTTCTGATATTGTGACAAGATACATAGTTGTATTCCGATGTATATCATGAACCTAAAAAAGAGAACAAGAGAAAAAGCTAAAGCAACCTTATTTCTCCTGAAAAATGAAATCAATAAATCAACCTGATCCAGCCAGAAAAGAGGAGCTCTATAGACAAAATGAGACTCCGTGGAAAACAAACTAATACTTGGATCAATGCAAAGTCTTTCTAGTTATCTCTATCAACATATTCGTGTTTGCCTTGGGTTCTAATTTAAAGTAGAGAATGTTGTATTCTCTTACCTTATTTTCCATAAGTGTTAGTCTTTTATATTATGAAATATAAAAATGTATTTCCAGTACAATATAGTAAGTTAGGACACAATGTGACATTTAAAAAATATTTTTCATGAAAATTATTGTTTTCATCAAAATTATTGAATATAAGGTTGGCTCTTTCCCTTAAGAAAAGCTTGTGTTACAAACAAAGACAAATAAGATCTGGAAAGGAATAGTTTTTGAAAATTTAAATATGTAGAATAATAGTTACAGAAATATATTTGTAGGGCCAGGATATAGATGATTGGCTCCCTGCCTGCCTGATAAGTGAAAGGTCCCAAGTTTGATCCCCAGTACCGAAAAACAAAACAAACATAGACAGACAGACAGACAGACAGATAGATTCCTTTCATTAATTCTAATTTTTCCACATTAATCTGAGTACACATTTCAGTTCTCAAAAATTTACCTGAGCATTGGTTTCTTTGCTTTTATCTCTTTTATCCATATTTTATCATTTCCATTGTCATTTCTGTCTCTTAAATACATCATTAAAAGAAAACCTTTGTTTATGACAGTCACAGAAATAATCTGATGTTTTAGAAGGGAAGAAAATTCCTTACTACACAAAAAAGAGGAAAATGAGAAATTTCAGAGGAGTAATTTTTACCCTCCCTCCAAATTCTCAGTACCTTCTGGGGCTTAATTAAACTTCCAAATCCTGCAGAATCTGATTTTCATTTGAAAGCATTGGTCATGTCTTTGTAAAAATGTAAATAGAATAATACTGAGGGTAATAGAAGGATAACTGAAAGAGATTTGACCCCTGACATTATCCATTAATCATGAGACCTTGAACAAGAATGAAAATTAGATATTGTCAAAAAAAAATACCCACTCAAGACTTCAGCGACTACTGTGCATGCTTCACAAAGTTTCCAGGGTTTGATTAGCAAATGAACTTCCTCTCCTTGTCATACACAGGCCGCCTGCGTATTACTCATCAACCCAGCCCCAAAGGGGAGGTAAGTTTCCTAGTGGAATGACTGACTATCATCTCTTTGTTTCCTTGATACAATACCAATCCAGCAGATAAAACATTCATTGGCTGCATTAATTTGTGTCTTTTTCTTAAAAGCTGATATGTTTTAAAGACACCTGTGCTTTGCTTTTGAAAATCTGTTTTCCAGGAAATGGGGCAGGGACAGTGCTGGAATTCAGCACTAACGGCTTTACCCTGGAAACCTCCCTATGCTCATGTGTTTGGCAGGTGCAGGACTGAGAAGGGCACCTTCAGGCACTGTTTTTGGTACATATTGTCTCAGCCTCATACAAGGACAGCCTGAACTACATGGTAAAGTAGTCATAGGAATTAATAAGCAGTCAGACAGCAAACAGATCCTCAAGGAAGTCGGTACAAAAGATGAGAATACATCCAGACTGTGGCTGGAAACACATTTGAAGAAGGCAAGGTCTCAAGATTAAAGTCACAGTGGACAGACTTGAAACCATCCTAAGAGACAAATAGAAATTTGAGATACTGTAACTGGTACCACTCAGTCCATTAAATCCAGATATGGATGATGCTCCAGTATGTGATCAGGACACCTGAACCCATCCTTTGGAAAACTCAGTTTTCCAAACTGTTCTTGTTTTACAAGTCATAGATAAATCAAGGTTAACGATGTCAGCCATGTACCCTTGCTATGTGCCCCTTCTTCCCTATTGGATCAGTATTAGCTAAGCAGCTGCCTCTTTAATCTTAGAGTTGATTATAGTCTGACCCACATTGTACGTGCATTGTGACTTTAAATAACAGAGTGCAGTTGGAACATATCCTGTCTCTTAAGAGCTATTGCTACTCCCCGATATACTTTATCTCCTTTTAACTTCCTTTGTCCTTTGGAGTTCATTCTTCAATTTTAGGAGACTCAAACTGCATCTTTGACATCTATCAGATTGGGAGTTACCTTTCTCCTATGTCCCTCTGAGTTTACCTGAAACCACTTGGAATGATGAAGGACTCACTTCCCTGGGTAAAGAGGGAGAATGCAAATTATCAGTGTTTTTTCCCCCCCTTTTTTCTTTCTTTCTTTCTTTTTTTTTTTTTTTTTTTTTTTTTTTTTTTTTTTTTTTTTTTTTTTTTTTTTTTTTTTTTTTTTTGAGTTTCTGGAGATAAAAGGACTTAAGCAATTTTAGGTTTAATCTTACGATTCCTCTTATATTGCAGCACACATCAATATGTTACTTGAAAGACAAATAAGCCAGTGATCATACTTTACTCTCATTCCCTCACATAGAGCATCAGCTCACATATCCAAACACATTCTTAGTTAACAAGAAGTAACATTTCGATGTAACTGGGCACAAGCCGTGCATTCATAGTCGACTAGTTTGGATTTAGCAAATATTTCTGAGATAGCTCCCTACATGGAAAAACAGTGAAATGATTTATTTTGTGGATAAATAGGGTGAGTATCTGAAGCATCCACTCTAGGGAAAATTTGTTCATCCTCCTTTCCCAAGTGTTCAGGCCAATTTGGTCTAAAAATGCTAGCTGTGCCAAGTTGATGTTGAAGACATGGAAACAAATACTGAACTCTGCTCTAGGCAAGTAAGGAGATGCCTGTGCCTGCTTCCACCAACCTAGCAAGTGAAGAGCTTCATGGAACTATTCAGTAGTCATCATGACGTGACATGGAAAACAGATTCTACGCATTTCTCTGATCAGCGATAAGAACTCTTGCTGAACAGGCTGGATTCCCTGAAACTGATGAATGCAAAGAAACCCTCTCATTCATAAGAGACACTTCTGTTATTAACAGGACTCTACAGTTTAACAAGAGAGAGAATTCTTTCACATGTAGCTTCTCGTTTCAGGGACGGATTGGTAAAACAGAACGTATAGTTTCTATCTGAGGGAGAGTTAATAAAAAATAACATTTTTGTATAATCAAGTGAAAAAATAATCTCAGAGATGGAGGATTTTTTTCTCTGAGTTTTAAAGACAGAATTCAGATTGGTTTGGCAGTGGAGGTATGGAAAATGTGCCTAGATTGTAGAAATACACACAGAAAGAGCTAAGTCTCAGGAAAGCAACTTTTGTATTAAAGTTACTGGTGACTGTGTTCTTACTCAGAGGACCAGCCTCTTAGGCTCTGTAAGTTCTCCTATCTATACTAACTCAATATCTGAAAATTGCATGACTTTTCTTTGAGTATAACCCAAATTTTTCTTCCTGCAATAGTCTGGCTCCTGACCTTTCCAAGTCATCTGGTGCCAAAGCTCCTTTCCATTAGCTGTCTCAGACTTTCTTTCTTTTTCCAGGAATGTAGCTCTTGTACCAAGAGAGTAAGTTAGCATTCAGTGGATGCCATAATAAGGTACTATCACCTGTGTGGCTTAAACGACAGAAGTTCATGCACTTACTATATGGAGTCTAAAAGTCTGAGATCAAACTGTTGAAAGAATGTTGTCTTCAGAAAGTGTCTTCTTGGGCTGTGGTTGGCCACGTCCCTGTTGTGCCCTCCTGGCCTTTCTCTACATGTGCTCCTGTACTCATCTCCTTTTCATCTTTGAGCACGTCACATCACATTTCCCTTCTCCTCACATGTGCATAGCCTTGCATACAGTCCTCACAGCTCAGAGCGTTTGCCTGAATGGTGTCATTCCCAAAGAGATCTCCATGGATATCGGACCTTTCCTCTCCACCTCCACAGAAACACTACTTTGCCCAAACAATTTGGGTTTAACAAACTTTGTCACCATGTTTGCAGTGTGATGATTTTAGCACTGAGCCAGGAGGGGAGTAGCTATATTTATAAGCAACATGATGACTATCCTTCTTCATTGTTTATGTCTAGCGTTTCTTCTAAAGAATCTGCATTTCTTTCTTGAACTTTCCTTTAGTTACTCAACAATATTCAGTGATCATTTATTAAGTGCAACTACAGCCACATGTAGTGTTTAAAAACTGGTAACAACAGCAAGGAAATATTTATTTTTAATATCTACTTTTTGCTTAATGATATGGCTCGTAATATTGTAGAGGAAATGTGGTATAAAAAAAAAGAAACTACTTTGGATTCAATTTTACTTCAGATTTTTGCTGTGTTGTTTTTATAAAATATCTAAATTTTGTGGACCCCCTCATTTATAAAATTAAAATGAATAAGGATGAGATAATATCCTATATATCTTCTCAAGCAAAGAATGGTAAATATTATTGTATGACTTTTTCGTACAGGAACACAGTCATATTGGATTAAGGCTCACCAGGATGACTTCATCTTAATTACCTCTGCAAAGTCTCCATTTCCAAAGACACTTACGTCCTGAGTCACTGGAGATTCTGATCTCAATATATAACTTTTAGACGACACAGGTCATCTCATTGTAGGAAGCTCACCAGAGAAATCAGAGAGATATGTTGAACACTGTCATCCTGGCTACCTCTCTGTCTTGGTTTGTCCCCAGCCATCATCTTCTCCTAAGGCCACTTCTCCCATGGGATGATCATTCTGCCACAGCTGCTCTCTCAGTAAACTCTGGCAATGGCTACTGCCCCTTACCTAGCTGGTATTAGCACTAGAGTGCCTGACTCTTGGCTTTCCCTGGCCTGAACCTCCATTTAAAAAGAGCCTTTCCACAACAGTTGTCAATTATTCCTTCTAAATTTGCTATCCAAGCACTGCCAGGTCCTTGAGCAATGCACTGAAAAAAAATGCACGCAATGAAGAAAAGAAAGAGTACAGAAAAAAAGTGTACATCCTAAATTTCATATGATGTGCAGAGGTATTCTTTTTCTTTTCTCCTAAACTGAAATTAATCTGTCTCCCTCTCCCTTCTCCCTCCTTCCATATCTCCCTTACTCCTTTCCTCCCCCTTCCTCTCTTTTTCTCCCAGGCTTCCTTTTTCTCCCTCATTCTCATGCTGCTTAGATAAAAGATCTTTGAGTAAAATGCATTTTCTTAAACTTTACAAATTCTCCAGTTGTGTATATTAATAACAGATTTTATTAATGCTATTCTTAAGGATGAGTGAGGAGTGGCTTTTTATATTTTTTTTCTGCAAAATTCCTCTAACGAAATATTTATGACCGCAGTAATCTCCATTCTTTTTCTAATTGTGTGGTCCTTAACTTTACCATCTTTCTCTAATTTTAAGACATGAATTTCTTTAGTAACTGCTTCAGTTATCCCTAAATGCCATTAAAAACACCAATGCATCAGGGAAAAATAACTTTCAAATAGAGAAATAAGCAAAACAGCTATATTTGCTCCAGCCCCACACGTGTCCCTTCCTTCCAGCCACCTCCCCCACTCCTCCGCCACTGCTGAGAAATACTAAAGAGATAGACTCACTTCCTATACAGTTATGATTTCAGTTTCCACACTGTGTATTTCTGGATCACATTTGTACCATCAGCAGATCCTTTTTTAGGCTAGAGTTTATATTTACTATCTTGAAATAAATATATTCCAGATCTCACAGGAAGCAAATTTCTGAAGATCATATATATATTTCACCCTTTCCTTAGTTCAGTTTCAAAGGGTATGAAAAGAATTTCTTCCTGCTCTAGCCATAGTTTTGAGCAGTTCCTTCTAGGGAGAAAGAACAAGGATTTTTTTTTCAAATTATTGTTAATCTATGTTTAACAATATCATATGGGTGATCCTCAAATTATGAGGCTGCAATATAAATTGAAAGAGCCTGAGCTTAACTCACTACCAAGCACACGTGAGTCTCGCTGACCTTACACTGGGAACACTCAGATTCACCTTCAGCTGGCTAATATCATCTAACATAATGTCTGTTTTTATTATGAATATTTACATATTTTATTGCCTATTTTGTTGATTTCTCAGCAGTGTAAAGTCCAAAAGCAATGAAGTGAGCTATTGTTAGTAGGGATCACCTGTACACACTCTGGCATAACTGACTTATGAGAGTTGCAACGGAACAAAATTATCTAGGTGTCATCCACCTGGCACACAAGGCAAATTCTGTGTGATAACATTTCTATGTTGTTTGCTCATAATTTCCATTTATATAAATAATTTCTCAATCCAAAGACATTTACTGGAACACTTCAAACTATGGCTTCATAAGTGACACAAAACACAGAATAGTCCGGGATATTGGAAACCACTTTGCTTTCTAGTTAGTATCCAAGGGTCAAGTGAATTCAGACTACGGTCCCGGAATGAAAATGTTCAGTGTAATATATTCATGACAAGGAGGCTTCTGTCCAAAATTTATGCATAAGAATTAATTAGGAGACATTGTGTTATATTATTCATATGATTATCAGATATTCTATACATTTGTTGAATATATGACATATGTGAAGTGTCTTGTTAGGTAACTCAGCACTGACAATTCCCTTTAAAAAACTATAAAACTAAAAAACTATTTAAAAAACTACATATAAATATAGTCCTGTCAAGATTAAGACCAAAATACATATAACTATTTTTCTTAAATATTTCTGTAATTTCAAGGTTTACTATGTATTTCAAAAGTGATTTCTCTTTATATATTTAGATACTTCAGAAGTATGAATTGTCAAGGTATTTAGTCATAGTCTCTGTTATATTTGTAAATTAATGAAAATTGACAATTTCATTCTCTTTTTAAAATATTGATGAATAATGAAAATGCTGCCAGGCATGGTGGCTCACACCTGTAATCCCAGCACTCAGGAGGCAGAGGCAGGTGGATTGCAATGAGTTCAATGTTAGACAGTGAGTTCAGGGCCAGTCTAAACTGCAAAGCGAGACCCTATCTCAAAAAATAATAAAAATTTTAAAATGAAAATGCTTCTTAGATGATTTGGTTGCAATTTTTCCTTTATATTTTCCAAATTAAGGAGGAAAGATATTAGCTCTACAAGGTGGTAGCTGCAATAGAAACCCTAGCAATTGTCCCTGGATATCACACTAGCTTTTTCTCTGAGGGGCAACATACACAGTGAGCTCTAGATCAGCCTGTGAGGCCTATGTGCTCATAGACTGGGCTTTTAGAAAGCAGTTACATCATGTGAGCTTATAGTTGACTTGCAAATAGGAAGTATGGTCATGTCACAAGAGGAAACCACACAATAGTTAAGACTATAGACTTTAGAGCTGCCTACCAAGTTTAGGTACAGCTAGTTCCCAACTCACCATGCTTCAACTCAGGATTCATTGACTTTTCATTGGTGAAAAACTAGAAGGATTAGGTCGAAAATGTAGTGTGACTTTTAAATTTTGATATTTTTCCAAGCAGGTGGTATGTGGTACAACATTGTCGTGGTGCTGTGAAATAGCCATGAGACCCAGCTCCTGGTCAGCTATACCATCATGACAGTAAACATTTATTGCTCTGTAGTGTTTTGTATTGTTCACTATGATGTTCATGGGGTAAGTTTATTATGTGAATTTTGACTTGAAATATTTTCAACTTGTCATAAATTTGCTGGGACACAAGTCCACAATAAGCTTAGGAGCATTTGCCAGTGCTGATTCTAAACTGCATCACTTAAGCAAGTTACTTTGCTCTAAAAAGAGTCTTCATCTCTCTCATGCGTATGACATAAGGAGTGATCCATTGCAATTACTGTTTTAACATATGGAAGTATTTGAAATCACACTATGTAGTTAGTTGCTTCCAAGTTAGAAGCAATATCTCTCTTCTACATGTAAAAAGTTCTGAGGCCTGAGATTTATACTGAAGCAGAAGTAACAGAGTCCTTCATCACTACTGATCTGGGCTATCACTCAACAATAGAACTAGATGCTTTTGTGTTTTAACAAACTTCCATATTACTGTTGAGGTTCAAAACAGAATTTCATTAAACAGTCAGCCAGATTCTTGATCATTAAGTATCTTGGCAGAAAATTCTTTAAAGTTGCTATATTGGTGAAAGCAAAGACTATCTCTTGAGTATAGCTAAAACAATCAATAATGATCTTTTTGTAGGTTCATGGCAGTCAAATATAAGATAGGACGTTACTGGTTCTTAAAATAACAATGACACTACTAAGATGTACATAGTTTCTTGCTAGTTGTTTTGTCAAACATTGTGTTCTCTTTTTTGGAAGAAAGAGGAAAATGTTTTCTTTGCCCCCTAAGTTTAGAAAAACAAATTCCACTGTTCAGGAGCTCCCCGTGGAAATACGTGTTTCATGGAGTTACAACATTCCAGTGATGCCGTGTAGAGTTCATTTGGCCTGGTTCTCATCCGATGTCACACACAAAGAATTCTCACACATAGGATGAGAAATTGGCTGTCAGTTTTGTAAGCATCTGCTTTCAGAAAAAGGCTTAAACACTTGTTTTGTAATAATTTATAAGTTCCCCAACATATCCCCAGACTGTATGAAAGTCATATTTCTTAGGATATTAAGGAAATGTAGCATGCAGTGTCTAGGGGTTTACCAGTATTTAATTATCCTTGTAGCTAATTAGAAATTTGTTAGGAAAATTGTAGGGGGATGCAATCCTCAAGAAATTGGCACAGTATAGACTATTTCAATCAGGAAAACTACCTTTGGAGCTCAGTATAAAAACAATCAGATGTAAACCTCAGCAAAGTGTCTGACTGAGAAATCCTGAACCTTGGATCATGGATAGCTTTTTATTTTTAGATTTTATACCATATAAGAAATTATTTTTAGAAGTACCTTTTCTCGCAAACACAAAATTAGTATATAGCTATCATGGCTGTGTGATTAAACTTGAAATAATAGTACAAGATTACTGTCAGTAATGATATTTCATCTTTTATATTATAGCTATGATTCCTGAAATCTTAGTATAAATAGAGCTTTGAATTTTGATTTAATAAAAAAGAAACAAAAATTACTTTAATATACTAACTGCCATATATTGTTTACACATGCTAGTTCCTTTCATGAGTGTAAGAAAATATGCCATCAAGTTCACATGCACTGCTTTTAACATTATGCCATTTTGCATTGACAACTATACATAAAACTCATGCTAGCTTTCAAGCTTCTAACCAAAACAGCAAAGATGACAAATTACCATGGCCTAAAGAGAAAATATTCATCTTTTGAACTTTTCCTTATTTGAATATAAAACCACTAAGCACAGCCTACTTCTGGGTTTGCATAACTGTCATGAATCTATCCCTGGATTAAAAAAGAATTGAAAATTCTCAAAAGCAGCAATTGTAATCACTAAATTCTACAAAGCATATGAGTCACTAAAACTTTCAAAGAAGCTAATTAAAAAAAAAAAAAAAAAGATTTTTTTTCTCATCCCAGAATGAGGTCTTATTTGTTCTTCAGATCAGCTTGAGCCAATGCTATAGGTAAAAGTTAAGCTCCTTAAAGTTTGGTAAAAGGAATAAGTCTAAAGTATAAATTGCAAAACCTCCAAGTACTTTGGCAGTCTTCCCTCCTTTATACTCATGGTAGCCTTTAAAAAAAATTAAAACTCTAAAGCCAATTGAGAATAAATCTAACAGCCAATTATAAACTTAACCTTGTGCTTATCTTTGTTATCACATATCAGTGACTCACTGTAACATTTACTTGCCTTTCAGTCAATACAGATAAGCCATGAGAATAAATGGGACAATTTCCACCCTTTACTGAACTATACAATAGAATTATAACTATGTGCCACATACCACTGTGAGATGTCCACCAACCTGTAGCATTCACAGTTCACTGTATGAACTCATATTACAGAAAAAAACACTTAACTCATCTCCTGTCAGTCATCTCATGTCGGGCTTTAGTTTTTTAAGACTGTGCCCTTTCTACTTCTCAAATATTTCATCAAAATGTTCTATTCATACTCCTTTTGTTGTCCTTAAGTTTATTCCTGTACATTTTGACTATCAGCAACATATTGTATTGTTTCATATTTAGCTCATTATAACAAGTTTCTAGTTTTTTCTTCACATTCTAAGTCATCTTAAATATGCATACTAGATCCATAGTCACTACTAAAACAAAAAAATCTAATATTTATTTGGCATTCACCTCTGAAAGAACTTGTTATTTCCAAGAGTGCAAGATTCAAATTCTTTAAGCCAATTTAATTGACACCTCCATGCCTGTTAGTTTACATTTTACATGTGTCATGGAATTTTATTTCCAGCTGATCTTCACCTTCACAGCCCACTAAACCCACATCAATTGTAGTAGAATCTCAGTTACTGTGCTAGCCATGCAGTTTGGCTATTCAGACTCTAGAATGTCTTCTACTATAATATTCACCAATTCATACCAAACTCTCTTAAATTCCTGTTTAACATTCATTAAGTTTAAGACACCATAAGCATGAAATAAATGAATTTTTAAAAAATTATATGTCCACCATTATACGGAGTAAAGTTTTGCTAGATTATACCAAACTCTCAGTGGATTAAAATAAAGTAGATAATTCACTGAAGCTCCATGTGCATCCAGGTTGATAGGACAATCTTTTAGTTCTTCATTATCTTTACTATTTGAAAAACACTTACTCCTGTGGTAGAAAGAAAGGAACATAAATGACCACCCCAAATTCTGGTAAGCTTTAATTAGGAAGTTATACACACTATCACTTCTCATACTCAAGGCTTGACTATAAACGCAATGTTGTTCAATCTTATCGTCATCAGCAGAAGAACTAGAACTATGGGTGAGTTTCATCGCGGGCCTTGAGTTTGTGGTCTGCATGATTTCACATGGGGGACATTTTCTCTTTCTCCAAACTTCCCTGACTGAATAAATATATTTAGTTTACTTGGTCCTGCCCTAAACAAAAGTTCTCATATTGGTACTCTAAGTCTAATAGGTCTCACATTCATACTCCAAGTTACTACTTACCATAAAAGAGCAGTTATATCACATACTCGGTTGTTGCACACGTAGGCAGTTTGGTATTCTTGATGCTTAGCATTTTATATTTCTTAGAATCTAAGATAAAAAGTGCAGAGCATTCATTAGGACAGTTATATCTCTTCCCAGGCATATGATAGGACTGTATTTCTAGAGGTTGTGAAACTATTAGCCAATGACTTTGGACCTTACCTGATGTATTTCTCTGTCAGGTTGGTGCATGCAGATGCTAGTGTATGATGCTCCATGTGGGTGTGATATGAGCACAAAGAAGTCATCTGGTGGGTTATCAGCCAACACGGACAGCACCACCTGTAGTAAATGTTGCCTCCTTATCTCCCTAAGATGGTTCTTTAGCTGAGCAAGAAATAAGATTTCATTCTTTTTCTTTTTTAGGGTTTGGGTTTTTCTGTTTGTTTGTTTTAATTTTTTTTTTTTTTTTTTTTTTTTTTTTTTTTTTTTTTTTTTTTTTTTTTTTTTAGGTAGGGTCTCGCTTTGTAGTTCAGGTTGATCCCGAGTTCACTATGCAGCCCAGGCAAGCCCTGAACTCACAGAAATCCTCTTGCCTCTTTCTGCCTCCGTGGTACTGACTTTATAGGTGTGAGTCAGCACACTCAGCTCCTCCTTTCAAACTAACATATTTGGAGGTTGCTTGTCAACAGCATAGTGTAGGTTGTATTGATTAATATAGAGCTTTCCAAAAGCTATAACTCAGAGCAACAATAAGAAAGGTTTTTAGTTTTGTTTTACACACAAAATGTTGCACAGCCACTGGCTCCGTTTTCAGGATCTGACTTTGGTGCTGGTTCCCAGAGGGCAGAAGACACTTTGGATTCTGTTTCCTGCCCAGGTTGAATTCTGGCTGCCTTTGTTTACTCATGAAGCTAAATCCCAGCAGTCTCAGGCTACAATTCTGTGTCTGTTCCATTTCAGGTCTGTAGAAATTGTTATCTTGTTTATGGATACTTTGGATGTTAAAATTATCTTACCTGCCACTGCTGTCTTTGGCAAGGACAGGATCTTTTAAATCCACTGTCACAGTTCCATTTTTCCCTTGAATGACTTTGGTGGTTTTCAAATGGCAAATGCTCATTTTAAGCCAAGAAATTTCCTAACATGAAGCTAGACGAATGTATTAAGAATCTAAAAAAGAGTTTCCCATCAAAATATTAATGATAATTTTTTAAAATCTTTATTGGTACATTAAATATACACATCATGATTGCACTCCACAATGGGGATTTGTACCAGTATAAGACACAACTTAATTCTCATTTTTTCCCATAGCCCTACCCACCCTACCACCCCCCCTATATACATAAAATTTGTTTCCTTACTTTTTTGTTACAATCTCAACATTTTAAGTTATATAATGATTTGTTGTGGCAGAAGTGTGGAAGGCACCTTTGTTGTAGGATGTTGTACTTTTCTGTCATTGCTGAGACAAAATATCTGACAGCCAAAGTTAAAGGGGAAAGGGTTATTTAACTCACAGCTTGTAGCGGTTTCAGTCTATAATCAGCTGGCTCCAAGGCAGTGGCACATGGCACAAGGGCACTGCAGAGAAGCAGTTCATGGTGCTCACATGCAAGCAAAAGCAACAGGAGAATTTAACTGTCTTCATACCTCTTTTGTCTTATTCAGACTACTTAGGGTGAGTAGCATTCGCACCCTTAATCCTAGTGCCCTTGGCCTAGCATTGCACCATGAATCAACCAATCACACACTGTAGATTTAGCCATCTTTGACAAACTATGAGGCTCTGGGGGACATCTAAGCACAAACCATAACAGATATCTAGTAGCATCCCTGTCTTTTCCTACTAGATTCTAATAGTTATTTCCTCCACCCAGCACAAGTGATAAAAATTACAAATTTGTCCAGATATTGACAAGTGTCTTCTGAGAAAATAGAATATAATCATCACCAGGTGAGGCCCAATGACGTAAAGCTAACTCCAGAAGAGTACAGCAAAGTACATTGGATAAGTGTTAATGTAATATGAAAGTAATTATTAAGGACAACATTTCTTTAATTACTTTGCAGGTAGAGATCTAGAAATATAGATATGTGTACATAGATTTATTTATAAATACATGTATAATATATATGCAGAGAGAGTGTGTATGCATGCTTTTGTTTTACCAGAAAAATTATATCAACTTTTTTATCACATATTTTGAAAAAAAAATCTTTAACAATTCAGTATATTACATATTAGTGGCCCCGGCACACAAATGCAATTAGCTTCTTCCTGTCCACTGGGGAGGGCAGGCAGCTTGTTTGGTTTCCCTAGTACTCCTCCAGCATTAGCACTGACTCTTCTAAGTCCTCAGACAGTCCGGAGTCCAGAGGAAGCCATGGTGGTCACCACTGCAGATGAACATTTACATCCCTCCCACAGTTCATGAGTACAATCCTGAGGGTGTGGTGGTTTTGAAGCTGGAGGCATCAGAGATTAGCTTCCCTTTAGGAGGGACCTCACCCTAACCATAATCTTAACCTTGATCTCAGTGAAAAACACAGGAAGAAGAAAATATAAATCAGCAAGTGAGTCCTCATCAGACAATGGATCCCCTGATCCCTCAGTCATGGACTTTCCACTCTCAAGAGCTGCAACGAAAAGTGTTGCTCACAAGCCGCAGTCTGTTCTATTAAGCAGCCTCATGGACATGGTCCCTGATCATAGAAAAAGGAACAACACGCCCAGGTCAGCCTTGTGGAAAGTTCACGCTGTCCCTAAGAATTATTTATAAATCAGAAAGAAAAGATGTTTCTCTAACCTCTGCTTGCTCCGATTTCCTGCTCTCCTTAATTTTTTATTTCTTGTGCTATCTCTTTTTACTTTTTGTGCATCGTTCATCTGTTCACTGGCTCTGAACAAACTTAGACTTTATAATCCCTCAACCGACAAAAAAACAAGATGTTTAAAAGACCTTTTGTGTACGACAGAATCCCTCGACAGTCTTGGAGGTTGGAGTATCATCTCAAGAAGCATGTTTTAAAATAGATCATCAGATAAGCTAGATTCCAAAATTTCTAAGTCAATTCTGCCATGTTTTCCACCTTTGAAAAATAATTCTCTTTGCTCTTACCCCTCGCAACCTTTGCATTTCTATTGCTCTCTCCCTGTTTATTCTTGATCAGGATATTTTATACTATGATTCCGTTTTCATGACTCTGCTAATTTATTAGCTAAGAATTTCGGACTTTTTTTCAGTGATTTTATCATATTGTCCATACAGAGCTGGTTCCTTTCCTCAGGTGAGTTTGGGAGTATGCAGTCAAATAATATTTTTTTCAAGCATAACAAATACATGCACGAATATGGAGGAGGGAGAAGAGACTCTGGCCAAAAGAAAAGACCAGAAAAGCAAAGCTATTGGAGGTGAAACAATATAGGGCAGTTTTGACTAATCACAGCTGGAGCAGAGATCTGGTAGTTGTATGCGCAAGTGTAAGCTTGGAAATTTATTTCATAAGAAGTAAAAATATTGTTGGATAATTTTAAGCAGTACAGTGACAATTAGAGTAGAACTTGCATAGATACATTAAGATAGCAAATAATTATATTCTCTACACAGATTTAGTCTTGTATCAGTTTATTATTTGTTGACTTAAAATATACATTCAATATTTAACTTTATGAGAGTGCCAAAGAATCTCTGCTAAGAACTTTATGATATCTTTCTTGATCTTTTTATTTTGTAGTCTAAAACTGATAGAAAGTGTAAATTAAATTTGAATGATTCTAATAAATTATTATCAGATATTAATACCACTCAATATACTGTGCATACCAACTTTATTGAAAAAATAAAGATATTTTGTCAGGGCAGTCAAACAAAGTGTAATAGAACAAAATTCTTAAAAATTCTAAAGTAGCAATACCATCCTATATTTTCTATTTTTGCATAAACATATTTTTAGAGCAAAAAACATAAATAATAAATTGTCAGTGTGATGTATTTAGAAAACTATATCTCCATGTTTAATATACTCCTAAGCTTATAGAGGTGATATTTACTGATATTTTAGATTATCCTGTCACCATATCAAAGTTCACATGGAAATTATTTCAAAAAAGTATTTAAATCTTTTTGTGTCGACAGATCCCTAAGTGTACACTGAAAAAATTATTTGCATTCTGTTGAATTATTAATGAGCAGGAGTTACTGTTTCATTATGATTTTATATTTTGCTAGTATTAAAGTGAGCTTTTTGCCAAATTTATATAGCACACTCAAGAAAATGGGCATGTTTACCCTCCTGCCAATTTTCATCTTTCTTCTGTCCTTTATTTATTTACATGCATAATTTCTCACATTCATTCTAGAGCTAAATATTCCTAACCTGCTAGCATTTTCTACTTCTATGTGTGTTCTTTTTGACAATGATATAGATGGGATATGATTAAAAGTGTAATATTGAGTACTGTATCCACGAGTGACCAAGTTCTGGGGCCTGTATCTGGATACTGCATCCTCTACAATTAAAAATTCAACTATAAATTTCCACATAGGCCAACTTCAAATGAGAATAAAAACAACAAGTAAATAATGATTCTAAGGTCACTGAACTTCACAGAAATTACTGCAATGCCCCCATACTACATTAAGCCTTTTTACATATAATCATCAATTCACTCTAATTCGTCAGAGAAAATGAAAAAAAATTTTCCCCATTACCTCACTAATGTAATCACCATGCATTTGCAACAGCTTCAAGCAGCAAAATTATGACCAACATATACAAATATGTGTGATCAAATTGCTTGGGATATTCATTGCATCCAATTTTTATGCTTCTTTATATAGTCCTAAGTAAGTTTTCAGCAAGAGAGCAACAGGCATTACCCTGAGCATTACCAGGTTCCTTCCCTAAATGAACTCATGATGAGACAAAAGAAATTTCACTTCATCAAGTACCCTTCAAGGGTACACAGAGCTATTTAATTTTCTATTTCTGAAGTGTTGCTTTTCGTGAGAAAATTTGCCATCATAATGAATCATCTGCACGTGAACCAGCAGAACAAGATTCTGGCATGGTGCCGTCTGGGCCTGGCTGGCTCAGTATTTCCTTCAACTTTTCTTTCCTCTGTGTGCAACATCTTTTTCAAGCTGTGTTCCACTACCCAGTAGAAAACGGACACTTGAAGTCACTGAGGAAATATAATGCAGAGAGAGACAGACATTAATTCCTATAATCACCCAAGTCCTGAAATTCACACTAAGTGGATCACCCTGGAGTGACTTCCAGTGATCAGGTAACAGCCAGGGAGTGTTCATCTGTTGGTCCTATATATCTGGATGTTGTTCTGCAGAGAGTGAGGTAGGAGCAGTTTGAATGGGGAAAAATATCACCCTAGTGCTGAACATTGATCTAGTCCCACTAAATGAAGTGTTGATACGTAGTAGAACAGAGAAGTTGATGAGAAAACTCACACTGTCCAAGAACCCTGATTGATTTCCCCTAGAAGTAGGTTCTGGGATGTAAGTTAGGTAATTAGCAGCCCTTATCACCTTTATGAGTGAGTTCCCTTGGGATCTAACCTGCAGAGCGGAGGACAGGGAAGCAGTAGAAGGAAGATCACTGGGGATAATGACATTTTTGGCTGATGCAGTGCAGAGTTCTGAAGCTAGAGTGACTTTTTTCACTGGGTCAAAATGACCAGTGGACCTTTGTTCCACCACTTAGATCAGCCTCAGACTGTGGTCATGAGGGAAGGGGGTGTGACATTGCTTATTCTCTGTAAGTGAGGCATTTTCTGCAGGTTTGAGAGTCCTTGTGGGTGGGACATTCATCCATGTGGGCAGCAAGTCATGCACTAACAGAAAAGGTGGGCAGAATATTGCAATATCTGCCATATTTTCTGGGTTCCCCAGAAGGAACCAACCCTACGACCCTCCAGGCCCCAGCATCCTGCACACATTGGCAGAATGCTGAAAGCTCATTTTCCAAGCTCACAAAGGAGACCAATGGATGGTTAATGTTCTGCTCTTCCACCTTGTCACTGTTGACTCAAAGTGACTCAAATTATAACCACTTTCTTTTCCTTGTTCAGTGATTTCATATTAATCTCAAATACTGAGGAGGCAACTGAGCCTAAAATTGTTTTGAAATATCAATCCAGTTGATTGTTAAGCTTGATAAACCAAACAAGTTTTGGCATAACTGGTTATTTTACACAATATCATAAAATCAGCCTCACCCATATTAATAAAATAAATAAAAATAGGTTTAAATGAAGAAAGGTAGAAAGAAAAAAATCTTTTAACAAGCAGCAACAAAGTTAGGGAATGAGGACAAAATGAAGTCATAAAGTTCCAGAAGCAGAGCTGAAGGAAGTCACAGAGGGCTACAACGTGACAGGTGGTGGCAGGGTTGGCCACAGCCCCCTGAGCCAGCACTCTCGCTCCCAGAATTAACACTGAAACAGGAAATGACTATACATCTTCTAACTCGTCACTGACCTCTTCTATTTAGAAAAATGTGGACTGGGAAGGAATAGTCCAGAACTCTGGTAGTTTTACCTCTTCTTTGTAGCTTAAAGTTCTACAGTGAATTAGTAAATGCCATTTGTTTAAATAACCACAATTTATGCAATCAAAATTAGAAGTAAAAGGTGAGCCCCACATATCCCCAAATTAGCATCTGCTTATAATTATTGGCATAGTACTTGCGAATCTAAGAACTGATGTAGATCAAATATAGTTGTTTGCTCATCAATTTGCTTTAAGGGAGATATTTTCAAAAAAGAAAGAATCATTTCACTTAGAGTAATAGAAATCATATCAGTTTCTGCATGGTTTATTCTTTTCAAAAACTATACTACCTTCCACATCATCTGACTAATTTGTTTTATTTTAGCAGTTGAATTTAGAAATTATATCTTTTTATATAGTTTATAGTCTAGGTAGTATTGACAAATTAAAAAATTTGTTATTGTTTCCCTGCATGTACACTTTCTCTTTCAGTCTGCTAGAGAAATGTATACTACCCAATTTCATCTTTCATTTTTACATTTTTTCTGAGCACTGTGCAAGTCACCACAGAGGATCCTGCATCCAGGCCAGCTCTGAGCGACAGCCACCCAGCTGGTCATGCAGCTCCTCTCTGAAGCCACTGGATCCATCAGTCACTACTACTCCACTGCTAAATGCAAGCTGCTTGTCCGCTTCGGCACCCACATTGGGCCTACTGTGTGTCACTAACACTTTTCTCTCATAGTTCAAAATAGTAGTCCTTGACACATTTATATCATGGAAAATGGGAATACTGAGGTTCTGGGAATGACACTCCCCTCCCCACTACTGTTCCTCACACTTCTAAGTGGCAGAATGTAACATGAAAGATCAAGGGCCGGGGCTTTAGCTCAGTGGTTCTGGCGCCTGTCTTGCAAGCTCAAGGACCCAGGTTCGATCCCCGGTAACCACATACCATACTGGGCATGGAGACTCATGCCCAGCAGCAACCAGTACCACATACCACAGTGCCGGGCATGGTGGCTCATGCCTGTAATCCCAGCACTCGGGAGGCAGAGGCAGGAGGATTGCTGTAATGTGAGTTGGAGGCTGAGCTCAGAGCCAGCCTGAACCACAAAGCAAGACCCTGTCTCAAAAAAAAAAAAGAATGCCTGTCAAGATGGTCCTGTCCTAAGACACTTCATGTCAAAGCCACCTCTTTGGCCTCACTGATTTTGTGATTAGCTGCTAAGTGGCAGGAAGCACAAAATGAACTCTTTAGTGACTTTGACAATCTTCTTGAACTATTTACACCTGTTTCCTTATTTTTACATTGGTGACAGAAAGGACTGAGTATTTTTAATTAATAAGAGAACTAAGCAGGTAAAAGTGTACTGTACTTTATAAATAGTTTAATTAGCATGATATAAAACATAAATGTAACAGGAGGTTCAGGTTATACTAGATCCAACTAGATCCAGAATAGATTAGAAGCAGTTTGCTTAAGAATGATGAATACTCTAGAAATCTACTGGCATGTATTAGTGGGCAGAAGATATTTTCAAAAAAGTATCATCTTAGGGTGAAGTATCATCTTAGGGTGAAGAAGGATGCATGTGCACGTGTGTGTGTGTGTGTGTGTGTGTGTGTTTATGTGTGTATACTAAGGCTAGTTTTCAAAAGGGAGGCAAAAGCATAGAATTGAGAGGCTCTGTACCCTACCATAAATGTTTTTGTCCCTAATGGGGGAAGACATTAAAGCAAACACTGAAGACATTCTTACATGAAATACTGTACACCTTAAAATATTAATATGCTTTTTCAAGTCACAAAATATGACACAATTAGAGAAAAGTATCCTTCTCTGGTTCCCTAACCAGCATGGTACTCACAGATCCCCACAATTATGGAAGTTGTGAGGGCATGCCTAGTGAGAAAGGCAGAGAGGTGGGCAAGCCAGTGCTCCACACAGGGCCCCGTGGACATGGTGATCCACCCACAGGTGCCTCCAGGGTTTTCCTCAAGGTATCTGGACTCAAAAAGTGGAACTAGACTTGTTTCTGAGTGTGAGAATACTTCCCAGGGCTATGGTTTTTCACTGGCAGAATTGAACATAATTTAGGAATAGATGTTTATTTTTGCAGTCAAGTGGGTGAGACTTTAAAATTTAATTAGAATAGTATATAAATAGTATCTGTAAAACAGAGTTTCCATGTTATACTTTCATTTTGGATTAAATACTTAGGGGCACAGAATCTGGAATCTAGAACATCTCTAGCTGAAGTAAACCTAAGTGACGAATGATATATTTTACTCTCCCCTGCATATCCAGTGGAACTGAAATGATGCTTACTACCCAGACTTCTAAAATAATGGTTTTCCAAATTTGAAGCCATGAAACTTTCTTCAAAGAAATCCATTGAGTCTTAGTATGAGCTCAGTCAAAAACCAGCATAATGAAGAAAAGATCACTAACTCTAAATCTTACAGTTTTTTATTTACAGGAGAAAAGTTTTACTGAGCAATAAACTTTAACATGCTAAAAAATTCTGTTTGTCCTAAATATACTTGCTGGCTAGAGCTAAGCTTAAGCAGAAATAAGGGCAAAAGAAATTTTTGCTTTTAGAATAATCTAAGGATGGGGCCAAAACAAGAGAAAGCAATTCAGTTTGTACACACCCAGGTTTTGTGATATTGTTAAATGAGTAAATCAATGAGGCTTATCAGCACGTGAAAGTCAAAAACAGTAATACCAGTGTGTGGCATGAATAATTTTCAAACATATTTAATAGGTGTCAAATGATCAAGTTCTCTTGACTTGGTATAAAATTGAGCCAACTGTCCATTGCTGTTGAGTGAGAGATAGACCTGAGATAACAGAGGAAGCACATAAAGCTGGATACCATTGGGACTGTATGTAGAGTCCCAGCCGACCATCTGCAGTCAGCCTTCATCTATTCATGTGGCCCCCGAACCAGTTCCACAGACCAACCAAGGACAGTGATACAAAAAATATTAATATTTAAAACATTATCCAGGAGAAAAATTTGCTGAGATTTGTGGATTTAGTATGTAGCTTTCATGCTATGTTCCACTCTTGTGATTTATGCTATGTTTAAAAAGCATATAGAAAGGCAGAAAAATAATAGAAAGGCAGAAAAATAATAGAAAGGCAGAAAATGCCATGGCTTTGCCTCTGATAAGTTTGCAAGCTAATGGAGACATAAGACAAATGGAGATCTATTATGTCATGATGTGCTACAGATTGCAGAACAGCTATCCAAAATGTGCTATGAAAATACAATTGATAAACAAAGTCTGTTTGGAGAAATCGTTACCTTCCAGAAGCAACCTTCTGTGTGAATTCTGAGAGAAGAGTAAGAGTAAGAGAAGAGTAAGAAGACTAAGAGTTAGTCACGACAAGAAAAGAAGGAGGAAGAGATGGTGGACAGAGAGGACGATACAGACTGGATGAGATGATCAACTGAGCAGAAACATTAAATAGTAATGCAATCCACGTATTAGCTTAGTCTTCTGATTGACAATTGCCAGTCTTTCCCATGTCAAGAAATATAAAATCCTTTGGAAAATACTTTATTTTTAGTAATTAAGTCAAAAAAATATTCCACCATTTTGTCGTGACTGTTAAATTTTCATACTGTTCGCTCCAAGGGATCACACACCCCATTAAAACAGCATTTATCCTACTGTATTTCTAGAGAGAACTTTCAGAAGATGGCAAATCTCTTACTGACAATTTGCAGTCTGTTTAACCAGAAAATCGTAATACATGACATGACACTAGAAATTTCACATTGTGGGACTTTCTGGCTGTATTCAAGAAAAGTGACTTAAATGAAGTCAGGTTTTAACATGCTTATACGAAGCGAGCCTTCAGTCACTTAAAATTTCACTCATCATCATAATTATAATTCTTTATGTTTTCCAAGGCTTTAAAATTCAACTCCAACATTTCACTCAGGGCTGACACTCAGTTTTCCCTGCAAAACCTCTGAAGAACTAGAATCAGGTTCAACCAGTTCAGCAGGCTTTCTGAGAGAGTGAGTTACACTCCCACACTATTCCATGCTCCAAAAACTTACCCCCAAATTGACGGGTGCTGCTGCTGGAATGTCAACATTCTCAAAAATACTGTCAACAGCAGCAGAGCTGGTGCCCAGGACTTTCAAAACAAGTAACTCAGTAAGGTGCTATTTTGAAATATGACATTTTTCAGGCTGATTTTGGAGTTATTGACCACATGTAATTTTATTTATCTGGCTTCTCTCAAAGAAGAAAACTTCTCAGAGCTTTGCACACTGATACTTTATATTTTCTTAAATAATAGGTCATGAAAAATTTTGAGGGTGGTAGAATTGCCTGC
>PVIR01007666.1:0-59995 GCA_004026965.1 Petromus typicus | reverse complement strand
GATGATTAAAATATGCAGCAAAGCTCTAGAAAATTTTGTGGTCACTTATTTTGAGACCTAATGTAGAAGTATGAAGCAATATGCAAAAATGATTTATTTGTACAGGTGGAATCCTTTGACTATGACTTTTCTGCAATCAAGAAAAAATTTAGAGAAAATAGTAGCTGGGTCACATACATCTTCAAAGACAGATTTTCCTTCTTCATCCACCAACCAACCATCACTATTAATGATGATAAAATGACTCAAGAAAGCACATTTTGCTTGCAAAACACCAAAAACCAGTCACTTTATCCTCAATCCCAGTTTACTATGAAAATTTGCAATAGGAATAAAAAATTTACAATAAGAAAATAAGTTAGAATAAAGGCAGAACAGGCAACTCTTAACTTAGTTTCCAAAGGAACTTAATGTGGCCATACAACTCTTTGGATTGACTATAAAAATCTCCCACTATAAATTCCTTCATTTGTTCTTACTGAAGACTCTGATACTTTCTGGTTAGAAGCAGTAAAAATAAAGACTGTAAAGAACTTTCCATGGTAAACTATATGCTGTTAAAGTAAAACTGGCTACACCTTTGTCCTCTGATTTTCACTCATGTGCACATAAGAAATCTTTATCTTCTTCATCTGAACTATCCAGAGTTTTAAAATCAAATGTTAATGGTAATTTCTGAAAAACTGGATGGCAACCTTTGTTCAGGAATATCAATTCTTATTGTGTCACTTTCTCTTAATGAGGAAATAAATTTAAACTCTGAATAATTCTAACTTAACAGTACTTTCTTCTAAAAATATAACTTGCTTTAAGTTTTATGAACTTTCATATGAGAGGAGTTCTAGCTTCCAATCCCCCTCTCCCCACATTCATTAGGAAGCAGTCCTTTGAGAAGACTATGCTGTCTACAAACCCAAACAGTTTTTGTCTGGAATTTGCTTTAATCTTTATACTTTCTACAATCAGAACTTCTCTGGCACATCAATATTCTTCGCCTACTTCTCTCTGTGGATAATGTAGTCTTCAGTTCTTACCCAGCGGGATAATTATCTGTACTCAGACTGAGAGGAGCCCCTCTATTAAACAACAGCTTATTCAATTCCTCAGTTCGGAAATAAGCTACCCTAACTAGGTCCAGGTGAAGACTATTTCTTATGTAACTGGCATAAAATCTCTTTCTTCTTTCTAGGTCCCCAGGGGGATAAAAGATAAGCACTTTCCTTCCAAATAATGTTAATTCTTTCTAGATAAAATAAGTAGCAGCGTTGGTATTCACTTAATTAATATAGTTATACGCATACTCTGTTTGCCTAGTGAAAAGTAGATCACTTGTAAGGAAAGCGAGTCCCATCCAAAGCCCAATATATTTCCATGCAGAGCTCAATGGCACTTTCCTTTACATTATTAATGACTTAATACATAATTTATATCACCTTCCAATTTGGACTTTAGAATTAGTATGTTTTCTATAGTTGGTGGGGTGTGGATTGATATGCATGGGCATGCTTCCACACGGGCACATGTGTATGTGTTTAAATATATTAATATGTTTGTGTAAGCAATACCTTCTTGCATACCTGGTTAGATTTACCAGCTAATTAGCCTGATAAAAATGATTAAACCTGATAAGTGCTGTTTGATAACTGTGTCTTGGTGACTGGACATTTTACTAATTAACCTGTGGGGATCAGGTACGATACTGAGGACTTCAGTTTTGAACACAAAGCGTTCTTTGAGTTAGGAACATAACATGCAATAGTTCTGGAAACTACTTCTTCAATTTCCTCAGCATTCTGGTGAGGCTACTCTTGCTTTTAATTTCATCTAAGAAACTAAATATAGAACACATGCAGAATATAATTATATTAAAATATTGTGCTTGTGAAGCAAGGACTCTATTTATCTGTGTTACAGTTTTAATAATGTCAGGCTAAGTTCTAATTCTGAAAAGAGTGACGATCTACATGGTGAGGATGAGCCTTCACATTCCCAGAAGAGAAAGCAAAAAAGCCAAGTAAAGAAAAGACAAACTCTTTTCTTGGAGTTCCATCCACATTTTTGTTTCTGTTTTCAGTTGGATCTTTTTCCTTGGCCCAAGTTTTATTTTTATTTTGGTATTAGTGGCTTATATCATGAGGATATTCAAGATATTATTCTAAATTTAAATATAGTGTAAGATCTTTCTACTAAGCTTAGTTGAGAGAACATATTAGAAATATTTTCAAATAAAATATGGACAGAAGTTGCTCTTCAGTCTTTGGAAAAAGAAAATAGAATGAGTATATATATAATATACATGAACACATGTATGTGTATATATGAATGCATATATAAAATATATGTGTGTATGTGTATATATACATAATATTAATAGTCACCATATACCTTACTAATTACTAAGCTCAGATATATAAGTTACAGATAGTAATTTATTCTGGGATGGTAGTAAAATAAAATGATTGGGAAAAAATTAGAAAACAAACATGATCCAAGAAACTACACTATAGCAAAAATCCATAACTAGTATTTTGAATTTATGATATTATGGACTAAATAAAAAGACTGAATTCCTCAGTAAAAACATCTAACACAGCTGGATATAAGGTAAAGACATGGGTAAAAGAAAGTTGGGATAGTCATATTAATAATTTCAGACAAAATAGACCAGAATGAAAAAGTCATTAATGGAAAGAGATGGACAGTTTGTGATGATAAAAGGTTTAATTCACAAGGAATTTATAACAATTTAAAATTTTTATGTTCTTCTTAATGCCCCTTCATATTTTTTAAACCTCAAAGTGACAGAACTACCAGGAGAATTAGACAAGTCCATGATTTAATTGAAAGCTATTTAACATACCACAAAAATTGATAGATCAACTAGACAAAATAAAGCTTTCTTAACAGTACAGGAGTTTTAAGATCACATCCAGTAAACTTGAAATAATACTACAAGAGTTGGGGCCGGGGAGTTAGCTCAGTGGTTCCGGCGCCTGTCTCGCAAGGACCCGGGTTCGATTCCCCGGTAACCACATAACAATACTGGGTGTGGAGAGCCACACCCAGCAGCAACCAGTACCACATACCACAGTGCCGGGCATGGTGGCTCACGCCTGTAATCCCAGCACTCAGGAGGCAGAGGCAGGAGGATTGTGATGTGAGTTTGAGGCTGAGCTCAGGGCCAGCCTGAACCACAAAGCGAGACCCTGTCTCCAAAAACCTAAAAAAAAAAAAAAACTACAAGAGTATCTTTACCTTACAGTGGAGGCCAAACTACTTTAAAAACTTTTATAAAAATCAACCACATATTGGTCTATAAATCAAAACAAGGGATTTTTTTTATATTTTGAATCTTTATTGGCACATTATATATACATATTATGATCACACTCAACACTGAGAATCTTTACCAGTACATGGCATTACTTAATTCTCACTTTTTCCCATTTCCCTGCCCAGCCCACAACCCCTCCCACCCCAAGATAAATTTTAACTGCTTGGTTAGAAAAAACACACAGCTAAATAATCCTAAACAGAGAAAGAAGCCAATAAAATCTGTAAAACTTAAGTTTATCAAGTTAAAACCAAACATATAATTGAATGTATCAACAAAGTCAAAAGTAAGCTTATGAAAAAACTACCAGAAAAGCAACAAATAGCTCTACTGTCTCTCACTTTGGCACTAAAATACAATCTGTGCTGTAGGATTGATGACCTTTGATATCTTCACTGCGGGACCTACTCCTAGCTTTTGTCTGTCAGGACTGTCTTAGTCACTGTCCTCATCACTGAGACTCACTACTCAGCACCTGAACAAGTTAAGGGAGAAGAGATTTATGGTGGCCCCCAATTTCAGTTCATGGCCAGCCTGCTCCAAGGCCTGGTAGAGGCCAGGGGTGGTGAAAAGCTGCTGACATCATGGCACCCAGGAAGCTCAGAGGAAAGGGAGAAACCATCGAGGGAGATGATCCTTCCAGCTTACACCTTCCAGTGACCTGCTTCAACCAGGTCCATCACCTAACAGCACACTGAGCCGCTGAGCTCATTAGTGAAGAAATCTGCTGATATGGATTGTGCCTCAAGATCCAATCACCTTCCAAAAACTTACCTCGTAGTGCCTGAAAAGACCAGGGGACATTCTCTGTCTAACCTGTCACCAGGACTTGGGAGTCTAAATTACTTGAACTGTGTCAAGTGCCCACTTTCTATCTGTGGGAGTAGTTTAAAAACTGTCTCTGTTTCCTGAACTTTAAGTTGGTCAGAAAAGTAGTTATCTTGCAAGAATACTGTGAGAATTACATTAAGCAATGCATATTAAAGAATTCAAATATAGAAGATACTCAGGGAAATGGTATTTATGCATTTTTAAAAAATTACCTTACCCAGGTTTCAAAGAAAAAAGTCTTCAAAAAGCTATCCTAATATATCAAGGATTTGGAAAATGTCTGTATTTACTGTATGCTTAATTTTTATGGTCCATATGATTTCAATTTTTTATAATTCTGGCCTAGGCTTTAAAACACAAATATAACAAATACTTATCATAAAACGTTTTACTTCTGGTTCTTCAATCATTGAAACTTGAACTTTGTAGACTTTCACTTATTCCATTCTTCTTTTTATGCATGGTAATTATGAGAGATTCTGCTTAATGGTAAGTTTATGAAATTTCTGGAGTTCCTGCAAAGTACAGATGAGGCTATGTTAGCTGGAGATCACAAATTCTTTCCTATATATTTTCAAACTCAGTTTTTCAGCCAAATAGTATTTGCACAGTTGGTTTAAATGTTGGCACTCTTTTTTAAAAAATATTTTTAACAATTATAGGGTTCTGATATTTTAAATTTATTTTAGGGATTTTTGTCATTTTCAGTTTTTTGAGTTTGTGAAGTACATTTATACATAATTCAGCCAATATATACTCTTAAAGGAAAGTACACAATTAATATTCCCTCTAGTGTCCACCATCAATTCCTCACAAGCATAATGTATTCTCACACAATATAAATATATTGCTTGATAAAGAGCTAATCTGATTCTGTCCTATGGAATGACAGAAAAGAGACGATAACAGCTGGAAGGCAACATTAAGAGGAGGAGAAACTGAAGCAGACTCAGAATCAAAATATGTCATATCCAGATACAAGTTCTCTGCCTGAAATGTGATCATATTGTATGTATAAAATGTACCAATAAAGTTAATTGAAAAAAAACTGAATGGTTTTGAAAATTCTACCATTGCAGTAAATTTTGAATTGTGTGAGGGTGTACAATTACTTAGAGACCACAGAAGGTCTAGAGTACGTGTACAATATAATCCAGCACTGCCAGCAGGCTGTTTTAATATCTTTGTTACCAATGGCACAGATGATAAAATATTTATGTTCATATTCTAAATATGTATGCCTGGAGTAAATAAATAATTTACAGTATCTGCTATAAATTATTCACTAAGTCATTCTAAATATACACACTATTTGCATTTTACTGAAAATAAAACAGGTAGGCTGATGATCTCTCGAGGTTACAAAATTTTAGAAAATCAAGAATTCAGTTACAGTGGGATTGTTTCAGTAAAGGAGAGTTAAATTATAGAAGACAGCTCCAAATATATTGAAAAACCAAGAAAATAAGCCTTCCTGGTACAAAATGAAAATTTTACCTGATATCCCAAATGTTCAAGCATGAATTAATCTAGACCTAAAAAAAATATTCCAAGCTAAGCTTCTGGATTAGAAAAATAGACACCACAGACAAAATCTCTTTTTAAAAATTGGTTACATTTCTTAAAGCTTGCTGTGACTTCAAAGAAGTAAGCAAGATAATGTTCTGTTTGGGTCAGATGCTCACAGAAACACTGCTGTATGTAGCTGGTTTATTCTTCAGAATCACTCTGCCAATTTCAAATCCTCAGCAATGTCTTGGAATAAAGCCTCTTCCTGAACCGACTTGCTTCCTTCTTAAGCATCTTATCTGTGGACTGGTCAAACAGTTCAAACTCTTTCCTTGGTGAGCAGAATTTTGAGTCAGGGCCATTTTTGAGGCATCTGTTCTCAACATCATGGAGAGAATTGTGAATTTTTGTCTCCCACACATGGGGCCTGGATGCCTTCTGACCACAGCTGACATGGTTGAATCTGTGCTAGTGATGGGGGAACTTGTTTGCTCGCCCAGGAAGTGGGGTCTACAGGGAGGTTCCTGGGTTCCAAGGGCACTATTTTTAAGAATGAATTAATGCTACTGTTGCAGGAGCAGGTTGGTTTTGCAAAAGTGGATTCTTTATCAAGGATGAGTTTGTTCACATCTTACCCTTTTTTCTTCTCTACCCTTTTTTCCTGTCACATATAAATCAACAAAGAAGTCCCAAAACCTTAGTATTAAACTTCCCAGCCTCCTGAACTCTGATGAAGATCTACTGTCTTGTATGCTCATGTAGCAGCCCAAAGCAAAGCAAAGGCAATAATGTGTTTCCAATTGTTGATCATGATACTATTTCTTCCCACTTTGTCTGGAAGTTGAAAAACTATTCTTTTAATATATCTCTCTCTATACGTTGATGCATTTTCCTAAGTGGTACCGTCAGTAAGGACTCTCCTGGGCTTCAAGTGTTCTTTTCATGGAACACTACATTGTTGGGTGTCCCTCTGAGCCCTCTACCAGTGAACTCATAGTACAAACTACAGTCTCTGTGCACTACGATGGTTGACTCCAAGCTTCTTCTTGAAGAACAATGTACTCTCCTCTCCAGAACTCTAGAGTCACTAGCTTCCAAGTCTTTTAATTTGACAGCTATAACATTCATACCAGAATATTATCTGAGAACATGGAATCTGGTGGATAGAGTTGATTAACATTTGTGGCAGCTAATGGAAAGAAACTAATGAAAATGTTTCTCACTGGACTGTTCATGAGGAATCCAGGGCCCAGGCCTTGACCTGATCCAGGTGTGACATAATGACTAGACAAGGTAAGATATTACCTGTCCTATAGCAGGTGTGAAATCTGTCGGGAAAGGCCATGGGGCGGCGGGGGGCATAGCTTACCTGGACCAAGGGCTGTAGCATCCTCAGCTTGAGTGTGAGAGGAAAGGCCTGCTACACTCAGCCTTCTTATTGAGCCCCAACAATGATTTCCTTCTTTTGCTCAAACCCTGGAACTACATTTGCAAAGAGGTTGAGGGAGACAGCTTTCCATAACCTTTTGATTTATTCTAAAATATCACTTTGACACATAATTTCATTTGTTTCCACACTGAATTTTTCCCTGAGCCTCTCAGTCAGTTTTATCAAAACAGATCTAACCAAAAAGAAAGAGTCCAGATGAAATACAGGGGAGAGTGGGTGAGGCCTTTGGTATGGCCAGGATCCATAGTGGTGTGATACTTCTCATAAAATTAAATTTATGTTTTGACATAAATACCTCAGCTCAATTATTTTTAGTTTTAGTGATGAAGGGTCTGGCAAATATTTATGTAACTTGATATTCATTCATCAACAAGGGTAATGTTTCTGTCACCAAATTAGCCACCATTAATTTAGAGGTCAAAGTGCTCACACTTTCTTGGCACTTATTTCTTCTGGTTTTCTTTTTAAAAACCTTTGATGTATAGAAGTTACACATTAAGGTGTTTTTCTCCAATTGAATGGATAACTTTATCTTTTGCATGCTTTTGTATAAATTATAAATATTACAAAGGCTCTCCATCACTCAAAAAGAAATATTAAAATGACAATGGTAATGCCAAAGAAAACCTCACCACTACTCCCCAAGGTCCTCCTTTATCTTTCTCCCATGAAAATACTTTCTCTTTTCAAGTGAGTCAAGAGCAACTGTTCGCTATCTTGTTACACTTCTTTTCCTCAAGTCTGCTTCTTGCCTATGACCCCGGCTCATCTTATTTCTCCCACGTCTGCTGTTGCGATGAAGCAGTTCGCAGGGGGCACAGGTACTATTTGCCAGTGGTGCTACTAATGGCTTCTTCTAACTGTATGACACTTACCACAAATATAGACACCCTGGGAATGGCTTTCCTGTCCCACATCTGCTCGACTAATGTTTTGTGACCAATCAGAATCCTAAGAGACGAAGCCCTGCATCTCCCTCTAGGTCTCACCCCAGATGGCCCCTCTAGCTTGACACAGGATGGGTAGAGACGATGCTCTAAGTCATGCTTAGTACCTTTCCTTGCCAGGACACCTGGAAGACATTTCTAATTCTTGGTGTCACTCAAGTCCACCTACTAACTCTTGGTAAGTCATTTACTTTTTTATATTTTATATTTATTTCTCGAGGACTGCAAAGAGAACAGAGACAATTTCTCTACAATCCTCATCTGTTTGTTGTCACTGCAGATTCAGTGTCTGACTGGAGGGAATGTAGAGGCCTGGTTCAGATCCTTCTCTGCTTTCTGCTCCCTGAGTCTTCTGCTTGGTCCTCAGCCTGTGGCTTTGCTGATTCTGGAACATCACCACTTGGACTACGTGGAAATGGCTGAGGCTTCAACAATGTTTATGCTTTGATTGCTCCTGTCATTTCTTCATCTTGACCTTTGACCTGGGGAACAATATTCTTGGATTCCTTCCCTTGAAGTTGTCAAGGAGAACTAGGAGAAGATTTCACAATGTTTCCTAGGAAGAAAAGAGACATGAGCTCCATTTAAAAAGATGAGCTACCTTTACTAGGACACCTGAACAGTCTCCAGTACAGTGACTGAAAACCTCTCCCAGGAAGCTGAGCTGTGCTTAAGAGCATCTGCCCTCATTCTGCACGGCACAATCAGTGGCAAACCTTCGAGCTTTCTCTCTGTTATTGCACCGCCACTCATTTCCACTCATTCTCCACACTCGCCTCAAACACCTACCCTTCTTGGGTGGAATCCCTTCTTTCTGCTTTAATTCAGTGAACGCTCTATCTCAAAGCTCATTCTTCTTTCCCATGTTACCGTCCTCCAAGCATCCACAAGACACCCTTTTAAAACCACAGTCTCAAATATCTTGCATTTTAATTATCTATTTTTACTACCAGACCATGATCACTCCCAGAAATCCTTAGCGCTTTGTTTTCTTCTCATCCTGAACACCCAGCACAGTGCACCATATGATATCAGGAGGTGTTTGTTGAATGGATGAGGGATTGTGTCTGTGGTCCTTCTCTTATGCCGTCAAAGACATGACCGATAGCAGGGGACAAAGTTCACACTGTGTCCTAGATGTTCCTGCCTGTGATTCAAATGGCCAATGACATCTTTTCCCTGCTGGAAATGGAAGATGTCGATAGAGTCAAGGTTTTCTGCAAGTGAAATCCTTGTGTAGCCTTTGGGATCTCAAAGCAGGGTGCCTGTTAGAGGAAGAGTAAATTGAAACCATTGTGCTCTTCATCTCTGGTTACTAATACTTAGCCATGTCATGCAACTTTCATTTGGGTTTTCTTTGTGATTCTTAATCTCTGAGGTTGGCAAGGGAAGAGTGAACAAGAAAAAAGTGTCTGATGTTCCAAGGCAGCTTGGCAGTCACTCAGAGCTTTGGAAATCAGACCATCCCAATGTTCTCTGCATGGTGGCACAGCTCCAAGTGTTTTAGCTCTGAAAAATGAGCTCAGTTTCTGTCTGCGAGCTAACATATGCACTTTCCACACACTCCGGTGTTAACTATGTGAAGACTATGTCCTGGAATAAAAATCCTACCACTGAACTGACTTCTTGAAAATGCAGTCTGATTTTTCAATAGAAAAATATGATATCCAGAAAGGTGAGGCTATTTGCTCAAGATCACACAGCATTTAGCAATAATGATAGATTAGGAGCCAATGCCTGTGTCCAGTCTAGGGCCAGTGCTGTAAACCATGTGACTGTGCTTTCCCGCTCTGAAGAGAAATCATGACTCAGACTAGCGTGGGGAAAAGGGAATCGATTTCCTGTTACTTCAGAAGGAGGTGGGATTGTGCAGGGACTGTTGTGTAACCTTGGGCCACTTTCTGAGCATTCATGTATAACGGTACCACAGACAATCGCTACCCTCCCAGCTGTTCTGACAATCCAGTGGCATTGTGTCAGCACAGAGCCTGGCACAGAGCCTGTCCTTAGAGGATGCTCAGGGAACAAGAGCAGTCATTTCCATCAAGGATGCTGTCCAACCCTACTTCCCCTCCCGATCCAGAGAGCTTCCCAGTGGGCGATCAATGCCGAAAACCATTGGCTCCAGCACAGTCGAGCCGCACGCAGTTGAGAAATGCTTCAGAGAAAATCTAGTGTGTAAGAAAACAACCGAATTCCCATAAAGCCTCATTATTTGTGCTTTTTATTAATAGTTCTGCTCTGCCCCTCTCCCCCAGCAACGAATTAAGATCTGACTTGAGGTCCCACTGTGGCCGGGCAAGCCTAGTGCATTTCCGGGGGAGCAGCTCCTGCATAATGCATCCTGGCGTCCGAAGGGGGTCTGGACGGCTGCCTGAGCTCCGCTTTCCTTTGTGTTTCCCATTATTGCCCATAACAGTCTTCCTTAGGATTTGGGACCCCTTATTGCACATCTAAATAAAATCTGACAAAGTCGTAAGTAAATCCTTTAGTGGTAAAAGCTGATAGAAGAGGGCAAAAATTAATTTTATGCATGAAGAATCTCATTAAGTAGCTTCATGGAAACAAAAGGAGCCAGCATCAGAGACTTGTGGATATGGATTCTCCCGCGTGCGTGGCCCGAAGCCTTGTTGCGGAGAAGCCAGTCCGCTGCGGCTGCCCAGATTGGCTGCAAAAGTCACGGGTGGCATCAAAGCTGCACTGTCCGGGAAAGGGTTAGATAGCCTTGGCGGGCAAAGTCCACCCACCCTTGGGACTTCTTTCCTCCACTCTGTTTCCCAACAGAGCACGCTGCCGAGGGGTTTCTCTGCTCTGGGAGCAAGGCCCCGGAGCAGAGCAGCCAGCCTCAATCCCGGGCAGATCGCACGGCCACAAGGAAAACTACAAAAGCAAGGTTAGGAAGACACACACCTGCAGGCACTTCATCTGCATCCGGGCCAACTCTTCTTCTGGGGGACCCTGTGGTGCTCGTGTTAACCTGCCAGACTGCTCTGCACAGGGGAGTGAGATGAAGGGGGACGCACAGTAGAAAGCACCAGGTGTGCTTCCGGTAGAGCCAGGACTCATCTGGGAGAGCAGGAAACGTACACCGGGCTCAGAGGATCTGCCAGTGTGGCCCATGTCTCCAGGGTTGATTCTACATTCAGCCATGATTGATCGATACTATGTCCAATCACTACGTGTTTTTTCCCCGCCTTTGACTCATACTGTGGGGCATCAGTGATCCCTGTTCCTTTCCGCTCCTGCAAAAGAAATTGTTGACACAAAAGGCAGAAATCATCTATGCATCTTCCCCTAAGCAACGTCTGCTCCAGTCTCTGTGTGTCCAGACTTATGTCACTGGTCAACACAGCGTGGACTCACTGTACTTGTAAAATAATCTGTCATTGCTTACTTTTGGTTTCAGTGTAATGGAAGATAATTTCATTATAGTTATTATATTATATATATAGTTAATGTATTATAGTTATTATAGTAACTTTGAGTGGTCGACTATGCAAATACATTTTAAACACATTGTGGATATCTGCAGAGAAAACAATCCTTATCTTCCAGCAGCCATGAGTGTCAAAAAGGACTAGTCAGATTCCGTAAGAGGAGGACCAGAGACCAGAGAAAACATGCGAGAAGAACATGAACAGGAAGGACAAGAAAACAATAGGAAAAATCACACTTCAGTAATAGTTGATTATTGCTTAAAACTGCTCCACAGAAATTCAATCTGTGATCCTCTGGGGGAAGAAAAAAGCTGAGCAAGGGCCAGGGATTGAGCTCAGTGGTTCCAGCACCTGCCTAGCAAGTGCAAGGACCCTAGTTCAATTCCCGGTAGACATATATCATAATGCCAGTTGTGGTGGCTCAGGCCTGTAATCCCAGCACTCCGGAGGCACAGGCAGGAGAATTGCTGCGAGTTCTAGGCTCACCTGGGCTACATAATGAGCTCAGGATCAGCCTGAACTATGAAAGCAAGACCATGTCTCAAAAAAAAAAAAAAAAGCTGAGCTAATGTTGAACCTGTTAACATTTGCCTGTGCTTGTATGTCAAGGTGGCACAAATGCCAGGGTACTGGTTGGAAGGTAATCAAGCTCCTAAGCAGTGGGAAGTGAAAGGACTGGATTCTAGTTCTGACTTGATCTCCTACGTACCAGGAGACCTTGTATAAAGAGCTCAGCTCCCCATGCGCTGGTCTCCTCAGGATTCCTCTGAGAACGCACAAAGCTACTCCATGCAGTTGTACCACAGTGTCTCCACAACTGACAGCTCTTCTGAGCCCTTCGGGAGCTGACAGTGGATGTGGAAGGTGAGCCAGATTGTAATCTCTGGGCTTCTTCCAATCCTGTGCGTCTGACTACTCCTTCATCTCACTGAATATTTTTGGTTCCATATGTCATGCCTTCACTTTGATAACAGTACCAAAGGGATTAGAATAAAGAGCAAATGCAGTTTTGAAATGTCAGCCCCAGAGTATTGTTTGGATATGGTTTCAAGTTCCTTTCCAAATTGTTTTCAAAGAATTTAATTTTCTTCCTTAACTATGCTTGCTGATCAAGGCACCTGCTTGATCGCTTGGGGATGCCTTTATCTTTACAGAACTCCAACTTTATCATAAACACAAACTTAATTGCCTTGTTCTCAATTGCTGGGTTTGCCTTTTGCTTTGATTGTGACCAGAAAATGTAATATTTCAGCTTTTAATACCTCATTTAACATACCAAAGTATTAACTAGCTATTGCCTGGTAATTCCACTGGAAAATCATTCATTTTTATATCATGTAGACTGTTTTTCTTGGTAGGAATGTCATGAAACTTGCACAACCTGTTTGCTAGTCTGCAAAATGTGAGCTCAAATGCATGGAAAGGTGAATTAAATTACTTCTTCTCAAAGCAGTTTTATAGTTGGCGATTTCAGCAAACCATTGTTTTACAATGCTGAAAGGATTCTCCTTGTTCTCCAAACTGCCTAAACCCCTCCCTTCAGGGAACTTAAGGCAAATAAAGACTCTTGGAACTCATTTGCAAGTCTTTAAGATTACGGTTTAGGATTTTTTAATTACTCATCTGCTACTGTCTATGAGCTTCTATTGGAAGAGTATTACACTAATCAAAATGTCACATTGCACAACTGGAGAAATTAAAAGGCATAGAATTGAAAGCAATTGTGAAGGCCCGAGTGTCAAAGTGACAGAATAGGCTTCTTACTACTGGGGCCATTTTGAACCCACCACCTAAATACTGTTCTTAGAAACAAATAGTTTGGTATATATCTGTGAAATTTAAGCTGTCATTTCTTCAACAGTTGATGAAAGATGTAGATGGTGCCATAGTTATCCTAACCCAGAAGATAATGAAACAATGTTGCAATATCAGAGTAAAATACTGAGGAGAGGATGGAAGATGCCCCCAGATGAATCCATGTTAGGAGACAATGACAAGGTAAGAGAAAACTCAGCTGTCCTTTTGTCAGCAGTTCCTTGAATGTAACCCACCTGTCTGTCCTCCTGTGTCTTGGTATTGCCAACCAAGATATCACGCTTATTTCATGCCTGCATCTGCTTCCTTCATTAAAGGCCCAAATACCAGGTAACAAAGGATGTCACTGAACAACAGTGTTATAAAAGATTTTTCCGAGAGGAAGACAGCTGGATGCTGTCTCCCAGCTTTTGGAGGAGCCAGATCATCTCAGAAGAGAGATTCTGGACATATGTCCTTGTTTTTATGATTCTGGTGATTGTGGGGAAAGCATCTGAGTAGCTTGCAAGGCCAGGAGTTGTCCAAAGCTGCAGAATGGCTGGAGAGAGACCTCATAGGAATCCTTACCCTCCTCCCCAGACTCTGTGCTCTGTCTTGGTAGCAGTGAACTCCTAATTTTTGTCTATCTTCTTTGTTATGGATCTCTGAATCCTGATGTGAACAAAAATAATCTCTTCTTGTTGTCAAAGTTTGAATGACTTCAGTTCCACTAAAGAGACTCAGTAAAGATAATTTTCATGTTAAAAGATTATTAAATTCTGAGCTTCATTTTCCTCATTGAGAAAATGTGAGAATTCAGCTGTTAACATAATGCTTGGATAGCAATACAAATCAATAAAATAATTAATAACTACTGATAGCTTCTCATTACTGTTAATGATGTTAAAAATTTCAACGCAGAAGTGTTTTTGTTGTGAACAACTCCAAGACCTTCTGCCATATGCAGAAACAGATATGCTCTGAAGGCAGAGCCAGCAGTTTTTAAATCTCTGTTTCCAAAGGGATTCACATTTGAAGAGCATATTTCATTCAGTGCATGTTTCATGCTTTACTGCAGTGACTTGTGTGTAGGTGA
Organism: Petromus typicus; assembly: GCA_004026965.1. Lineage (NCBI taxonomy): Eukaryota > Metazoa > Chordata > Mammalia > Rodentia > Petromuridae > Petromus > Petromus typicus. The sequence continues at coordinate 45,597 of PVIR01007666.1, read as the reverse complement.
CTCTCAAGGACAAATATTACAATCTACTGTGTATCCTGATGCAGCACAAAGGAAGTGTCCAGGAAATGCATGGTGAATGAATGAAAGGAACCACTTGAACTCAGGAACACACTATGCATGGCAAGCAGCACAAAGCTTCCATTGGAAGAACCAAAGCACTCTGTGCTTGGAGTGTTGGCTCTTGGAGTCACAAAGGATTGTAATCAGCTTTCTCCTGCTGCTCGCCATGTAACTCACACTGCCGTGGGCTAGACACTTTGGCAGAAAGAAGGCAAAAAGCCATTCTGTCAAGCTTGGCAACTTGCTATAAATTTGGAGGTGGGGTCTACTCCTTGCTTTGAAAAAGTCTATACATGAAGAAATCCGGCTCCTTTTATGTTCACTGAAGTCAAATGGCTGTAAAATGTCTCATGCTTCATTTTGTCACCTTCCCTTATGAAGGAAGAAAGAAATCAGCATAGGGAGAGTTTTCACCAAGCTGGCCTTCTAAGGCTATGTGGCTCTTTATTCCAGAAAGGAGAATTGGAAAGAAAGCTTTTAAGAATTCACCACATTGGATTCTTGGTTCAATAGTGATTTCTAAGAAGACACAAGTGACCTATGCATCTATTCAATAAATGTATGCTATGGTTCTCGTAAATTAGGCCAAGATTTTTCTCTTACAGTAACATTTGGAGATAAACTACCAGATAAGCAGAAGAGCTTTAACAGTCTCCAGAGCTTTAGGTGAAACTTAATTCTCCTTTGCCAGTGCAGAATCAGCAAATGTTTCAAAGCAGACTCATCGAATCCATCAGGGGTCACATCCTTAAGCCTTGGCAGGTAGTAGTGGCTCCTCCAGATGAGGTGAGGGAAGAAAAGCAAACAGTATGCTCTGACCCCACACTCTCATCCCAAATGCATTTCTGCTCCTTTTGCTGACTCTGAGCTCAGGCAGAGCCTACCCACTTCGATTTGTTCTTTTCTTGTAATGATTTACAAAAAGTAATAGGAGTATTTCAAATATAGGAGCAAACGAAGAAAAGAAGATACGCCCTAAGTAATTTTTAGACAATTCATCTGGAGAGTTTATGCACAGCTGCCTATGCATCTGAAGGACATTACCAGTTCCTGGAAGGATAATATCCCCACTTCCTGTTCGCTGTATTTATCTTCTCTGCTTGGCAGAAGAAAACCATTCTGCTTTGCCTAGCGGGAGATCAGGGACCAATTTTCATCTCACCTGTTTTCATCTGAACACATACCACTGCCTACTAGAGCACTTGCCTGGAATGCTCAATAAATATTTGTATACTTTACTCAGTAGTGCTGTTTTCTACTGTATTAATCAAAACAAGACAAAGTCGTTCGAAACTGAGACATCTGCAGCAAGAGTCTATTTAGAACAGTGGTTAGGAGGATCCTAAGCATCCTTAGGAGCACAGTGTGTCATGCCATTCCGAGGACTTTCTTCATGTAGCATGACCTTCCACTCCTCAAATCAGTGCTCTTGCGCTGTCACTTCTCATTCCCTGGTTGCTATTTGTAAAAACCAGACAGCTTCTTATTAGTTTCCTGACCTGTCACTATGTGACCTCAGAAACATCACTAACCTGACTTCCTTATCTGTAAAATGAGAAGGTTGGAATAATTATCTCTAAGACTTGAGTTGTTAATATTTTCTTGGGCACTAACACTGCTCTGTTGGCAAGCCCTGCCTAGCACTGAATGGAGAGATGTTAAGACATTCTGTTTTTACTCAGAAAAAAAGGGGCTTGGGTCAAACATCTATGTCTGTGATCAGGATGAAGGGAAAGATGAACTGGCAGATTGTGTGCCATGCACATGCCAGCCAGTCCTGTTTGACCCCTTACCAGCTGTGTTGTTGTGGACAAGAGAGCACAATATCAGCCATTGTGAAACTGTGAGAATTAAGTAGAGTGATACATATGAATTACATAAGACAATGACTTAAATGTTAAATACATTCAATAGTAGCATTTTTATGGTTGTTAATTTTATAAACATAAAACCTAGCTCATTTCAGATACCTAATTATCATAAGGCAACATTTGTAGTTGGTAAGAAGCACTAGGCCAGTCTTTTGCTGTGCATTATCTGATTTTAAATGCTCTCTTAAGAGGTGTCATTAGTAATATGATACCAGGGTTGTGAACAAAGGGAGTAGAACTCAGATGTGGAATGATTTTCTGCATAGTGACAAAGATTCTTTTTAGCCCAACTTTAGTCAGTCTTTCAAGTTATTTTAAGGCTCATTTGTGCGTTTTCTTGTAAAGCTCAATTAGCAAGCAGCTTAGTAGGTCAATATAGCAAGAATCCCTAGATATGCAGGGGTCTGGTTTCTCCCATCAGGAAATGTCTTCTTCTACTATCCCACAGGCGTGGTCTCATCATGCTGTCTTTCCTTCTACAAAAACCCTATTAGGCATACTTACCCAGAATCACTTTCTCCCCATAGAAGGAATTTTCTATCCATTGACCCCCATAGAGGTTCTTGGCTACAAATTCCCTCCTGTTCATGCTGTGCTCAGCATTAGGCCATGTTCTCTTTTTCTCCTCAATCACAATCCATTGTCAGCCTGATTGGCCTGAGAAAGGCCCAGGAGATTAGAAAAGTACACTTCTGTGTGTTCTGTATAGCCCATGAGGCCCTGACTTTTGGGGTTACCTGGTCCCTGGCTCCTTCTCAGACTCTTTGTTTCCCAGAAAAAGTGAATTGAGCAGTTTTCCTCCACTATGTGCTTGGATGGTGATATTTCTGCTTTGGAATCGACAAACCATGGACTGAAACCTCTGAAAACATTAGCCAAAATAAACCTTTCCTCATTTAAATTTAAAATGTCAAGTGTTTGATTCTGGTAGTAGGAACTTGAATGATACACTTCCTATGCATGGTGTGTTGCTGCTCAGTAAAGTCTTCCTTACCATGCTTATGTATAATTATCTTTAATTATAACAAGTTACCAACAGGCTAACACTATTTCAACATCAGGGAGTTTTTCAAGTAATGGTAAGTGTAGATGAGTGTCAACTTTTTATTTGCTGTTTATTTATTAATTTATCAAATGTATAGTTAGTCTACTATGTCAGGCACTGGAGATGCATTAGTAATTTAAATAGAAGAAAATAATATTTTGAAAGACCTTAATTCTAGTGACAGCAATGTGAAATACCCAAGTACACAAAAGAAGCAGGTCTCAGACATGCTAAGTGGTAGAATAACAATAAAGTGGTCACTAATAGGAGACACTTTATGCTATGTAGTCAGAAAAAGATTCTATGGAGAAAACTATATTCCATTTTGTAAGCAGGAGAATGTGAACAGATAAGGAAGATTATTTCAGGGCAAAGGCTCCATGAGGAAGCTTAATAGAAACAAAGAGCAAAAAGAAGCCTCATGTGGCTGGAGCAGAGCTTGCTTGGAGAAGGAGGGTCAGGGCTGAGATGAGAGCCAAGTACCAGTCAGGTAACTGGACATTTTAATTCCTGAGAAAACTTGATTTTATTACAGAAGTATCATGAAGCAATTTGACTGGTATAAGTAGAAAAGTAAACCAACCTGATACAAGTGTTTAAAGATGATGTGGTTTCATTATGGCAAACGGATTTTAGTGTGCAAAAATGGCGTCAGTTTAGCCAGTTACAACTGACAAGAAAAGAAGAGGTCTGGAAAGTGAAGAAAATGGACAGATACAGGATATATATTTTATACGTGGAGGTGAAACTATTTGCTTTAAAAACATTTATCATCTTATGCACTCTAATATTGGTTGCAAATTTGGAGACTTCAAGGTCTTGATCATTCTATTCCTTACTACAAGCCTGAATGTGTTAATGCAACTTTTATGAGCATTTGTCTTGGAAATAAAAATTTGCTTACATGCAACTCACACACTGAGAAATTGAATCAATAGACACTGCCAAAATAAATGTCATTGCTTGGTCTCTTGGAGATGTCGCTATGATTTTTATTGTTCTTATACATGAAATAAATTACATAAAGTTCACAGCAAGCAATTAAATGCCTATAAAAATCTGCACTTGTTAGAGAGAAAACATTTAGGAACCTGGGTTTCTAAGGAACGCTTCAATCTTAAAAATTTCTACTGCTTGGCTGAGCCCACGTATGGCCTCCTTGATTCTTACTGTCCTGTTCAGTGCTAGGGCTTGGGGTGCTCAGTTTGCCATGCCAACTTCCTGGAGGGGGCCTTTCATTCTTACCCCTGTGCACTTGCTGGCCCTTTGTCCCTGGGATAACATACCCAGGAAAAACAATGTAAAGGAGAAAGGTTATTTTGCTTCATGATTTTGGAGATTTCATTCCCTCGTCAGCTGGTTGCGTTGTTTCTGGGCATAATGGCAAAAGGAAGCATGTGGAGGAAGACACTGTTCACATTCTGGTGCTCAGGCAGCAAAAAGACAGAGAGGGAGAGAATCAGAGAGAAAGGGGCTGAGGACCAGGGTATGCAATCCGCAAGGACACGCACTCACGATCACAGCTTTTAGCAGTTTCCATTACTTCCCAGATATACTGTTGTGCTGTGAATCCATCCAGAGGCTGCCCACTGGCAAAGGAAAGCCCTCATGATCCCTTAGCCTTCCGAAATCCTCTCCTCTAACAGTGCTGCTCTGGGACCCAAACCTCCAACATGAGGCTTTGGGGGAGAACTTCATATTTTAACAGTAACACCATCTACTTTGATTTTAGGATATGTTATCTGAAATTCCTGGTGTCCTGGAGGTGGGGTTAAGAATTCAAATCTTTTTCTTCTCATTCTAATGGGAACATCACTGCTTTCATTGGCCCTTCTTATCCGGTCACTTCAACCTCTCTCTAGAGGTGAGTTTCTACAGCAGTGCTTGCTTTTAATCATGGGTGGAGTTTGGCTATTCATTTGTAAGGTGTGTAGTGCATAAAACATAGTCAACTAGTCAGCTATTCAGTATGCATAGTACTTTAGTACATAGCTATTTTATTTAATTCAAATCTCTCTTCTCTAATGTGAGAGGGTCCTACATTTATTGGAAGAATCATGGATAGTTTTAGACTAAAAGAAAAAAAGTGATTTAGTAAAAGAACACCTCAGACTTAGAACAGCAGACGATAACTACTGGTAAAATCACAACACGGGAGAGTCTGGTTGGAGTGATTCTACCCACAAGATCCCTATTCCTGGGCTGCCAGAGCATGTTGTTCCATGGATCTCCTAGCAGATTAACACACATACAATTGATGTAAGATGGAAAAATAGCAAGATAGAAAAATAAAAATAAATTAGCTCACTAGATGACTACATTTGGTATATTTCATACTTTAGAGGTGAGCAACAAATTGTTGCCCCTAAGGAAAAAGAAATGAAGGACAAAAATCTCAGTCTCTTTCTATCTGTATGTGTTTGCTGTGTATGTGTTTGCATATGTATGTGTATTATGTAAATATCATATAATATTATATATTATGTAATATAGGTTATATATATATATATATATATATATTCCTCTAAATGAATATAATTACTTTTAGTGCAAACATATCCCAATAAAAAGCAGAAAGCCAAAAGATAAATAAATAAAAGAAAGGGAGAGATTACATATCAATGTCCCTTTGCATTCATTTATATTCCTTCTCTATTGACCCTCATGGCTCTCCCAAAGAAGCTATGGGTTTGTTTCTTTTATTTTAGAATGTATGAAAGCGTATCATTCCATTTGTATTGTTTTACATCTTCTGCATTCTTTCACTAAGCATAATTGTTTCTGACTCAGCCATATGCACACTATTTAATAGCTCTATGGCAATTGCTCTATGGCAACAGCAGTTCATTAAATAGATGTACCACAGTATTTCCATTTACCATATTTATGAACATTTCCATTGTTTCCAGTTTAAAGCTATTTTAAAGTCTTAGAAACTGTTGTTCATAAATCTTTGTTTACACATATATTAATTACACATATATTACACATATTGCACATATATTTTTATTTTTTGAGAAGACACCTAGAGGTGGAATATCTGGATCACACCATAGGTATATGTTTAACTTTTTAAGAAATTTCTTAAATATTTTCCAAAGTAGTTGTACCATTTTATTATCAAAGGAAATGAAAATTCCAGTTGTTTGTGTCCATGACACTTAGCATAGCCAGAAATCGTTATAATTTGTAATTCATAATCCAGTGAGAGAGACAGAGTTCCTTTCTAATGTTATATGTAAAGTATTAGGAAATAATTCTAACTTTAGAATAAATCACCGTCCTATGATGTTCTAATCGTCAAAGGATTCTAAATGAGTCTACCCCAGGAATACTAAGGTAAAAAATTATTTAAAGCAAATGTCTCAAGAATTAATTTCTCTTGGTGAAGGAAATCAGCAGATCACAGAAAATTTCCACAGGAAGGTTTAAAATTACAGTGATAATTCTCATTTATTTCAGTGAATGAATGAGAATTCTGGTTATCTTCCTACACAATGATTCAGTTAAATAATTTCCAGAGATACATATGATCAAAATTATCAACACAATTCAAGGAGATCAAAAACCTACAAAAAAACAAAGTCATATCCTTAGCCTTTAATAGTAGAGACAAAAATAAAAGCAATTACTAGGAAAACAAGAATCCATAGTTATTCCAGTACAACATTGAGGACCCAGAACTGTCGGAGAGTCTGGAGTGGGTCTTCACGTCTCTTCATATTCTGCTAGTTTCTTGATGAGCAGCTTTGGGGAGACCAGGTGATCTTTCTGAACCAAAAGTTGGTCATACATAAAATTATAATGTTAGATTAACACTGTCTTACTTGAATAATCATGTTTCTGTATGTGTGCTAATGACACAGAATGAAGCCTATCATATTTCTGCCCCGCCTTCCACTCCTCACCTTGGTTAACCAGTAACATCCTATGTCTTGAGGGCTAATCTGCCCCGGTAGCTTCACCTTTCATGGCCCCTAAGTGATTTCATTGAAACTGGTGATAGCTACTGTTTAGGAGTGAGTCTGATGTAATCTGCACATCAATTTTTCATTTTCACTGTGTCTGGGAAACTAATTTTGTTCCTCATCCTTTTCTGTAACTGGAGGTGCTCAAGTCACTCAGCTGTGAGGAAAAGGAAGAATCAGAAGTTTAGCGGATGTACTTGAAAGTGTTTTCTCTTACTTCCTGCACCTCTGACTGCTGTTCTAGGCATGTGCCTGAGGCCAGAAGCTGAAGCAATCATTTTGTTTTCTTTTTGCCTACGAAACCTACCATTGTCCACATCCATCCAAATTTCCTGTTGTATTAATCAAAAAAATGAACAATTTTACTCTAGTGTATGCTGGCTTTTTATGCCACTTGTATTTTAAACTAGTCTAATTGATACAGCACACTGTGAAATACTATCCATCTACAACTTTTTCATTGCCTGGACATAATTGCTGATGACAAAAGGCCACTGAAGGTGAAACCATACCAGGTAATTATTATATCATTAGCAACATGATAATGAATATAGCTAAAATATTTAATTGGAATTTACCTTAGAAAATGAAACTGATATTGGTGAAAATAATTTAGTTAATTAATATCTAGATTATAATTACAAGATATGAGACCACTGTGATTTTTAAAAGAGTTTTATGGAGATGCAATTGGTAGATCACAAAATTTATGCATTGTAAATATACAACTAGACAATTTTTAGTGGATTTATGTAATTGTAAAATCCCACCACAAGCTTTAGAATATTTCTTTTACTGTATAAAGTTTCCTCATGCAAGTTTCCAGCTAGTCTTTACTTCTGCCCCCACTGCAGACAATCACTAACCACATTTCTTCTCCTCAATTGGCCTTTCCTAGAAATTTCATGAAAGTGAATGATAGATATGCAGGCATGATGTTTTAGAGTTACATCTAAGTATTTTTGTGTATATTTGTAATTTGTTTTGCTGAAAGTAACTTAATGATTATATATCCTATGATTTTTTTTTTATCTAGTCACCAGCTCACAGACAGTTGCATTAAGATGAAAAAGTATTCTTAGAAATGTTGGTAAAAGAATATTTGTGCAGACATATGTTCTTATTTTTCTTGAGTAAATACATGGGAGTAACACTGCTGAGTCACACGGTACTCCTCGTGTTGTGTTTAACAGTTTCAAAACCTGTCGCACTGTTTTCCAAAGTGGCTGTACTTATTTCCACTAAGTCCCCCAGCTTTCCCACTTGCTCCCCAGCATTCGTGATTCTCTGTCATTCTGTTTACAGCCATCTTGGTGCTGTTGAAGTTTTGTCTGGTTGTGGCTATAATTTTAATTTTCCTAATTTCTAGTGATATTGTGAATTTTTTCTCATGGTTATTATCCATTTGTATCTAGACTTTTTCCCATTTTAAAATTGACCTTTTCCTAATTTTTGACTTGTCAGAGTGCTTTGTTCATTTATACAAATTCTTTCTCCCATTCTACGACTTACTTCTTGGTGAATTTTTCAGAGGTTATACCTTCTAAAATAAACTGTGATCCCATCTAACATCAAATTTATATATAATGTGTTTTTAATGTCGTAAATAAGAAGTGTTTGCTAATTTAAATTCACAAAGGTTCTCTCCAATGCTTTTATTTTAAAATATTTGTAGATGAACTTCTTCAGTGAAAATTATGGTCTATTTTGAGTTTATTTTTTAGTTTGGTATAAAGCTTTTAGTAGGTTAAGTTCCTTTTCTCTTGATATAGAAATCTAGTCTGTCATACAATTTTTTTAAAAAGATAATTATTTTCCCATTGACTTTTCCTGGCATGTCTGTTAGAAAAAGTTAACTGTAATTCAAGGATGTTTCTTAACTCTTAATTTTGTTTATATAACTGATGTTATATCAGTTTTTTTTTATGTCAACTCTCTCTGAAATAAGGTCCAAAAACCCTCCAATATTTAAATATTTTGGCTATTCTAGTTATTTTGTAATGACATATACATTTTAGCACTCAAAATTTTACAAATTTCTCTTTAAAAAGGGCAATGGGTCTTTGATAGAGATTAAATTAAATTATAGACTAGTTTGAAATGTTTGGCCTTCCAATTTTCTAATACACTATGCCTGTCATTATTAAATCTGTTAACATCTTCTTTTGTAGTTTTCAATTTTATAGGTTTTTCTCTCTTTTGGTGAAAAATTTCTAAATGTTTCATTTATTCTGTATCATTTTGTGTAACTTTTTAATTAAGCATTAAAATTTTCAAATTGTATTATGTCTAAAATTTACTCTGCATTATTCCTGCATCTTCTTGTTTTCTTAAATTTGTTTATGGTACTCTAGTATGTGTGTATGTGTGTTTGTATGTGTGTGTTTCCATTCATATGCTGTTTGGAGTTAAGGATAGTCATAAGATTTTACTTTTCATAATTTATGCCTACGAAATTTTACATGGTCTGACTTTCTCGATGTTTTGTCCACTGACTAGCATTCAGTACATTCTGTCTCCCCTGATCTTTTATCCATAAAACATATCTACCCTCATTTTTGTCTTTGTACACTTGGATACACTATTCCTTTTTTCTGCAACTCTCTTCACCCGTATATTTCTTGGCTGTCTCCTTTCATCCTTTTGATCATTCCTATCTCAAATAAAAATCTTATTTTCAAAATAAATTTCTGTGGCCACCATTGGAAATTCCTACCTCTAATATTTTGGGCCATTCTGTATTATTTTTCTGTATTCAGAACCTTTATAACCTCCTCTAAAATCTTATTTTTGCATGTTTATTTTCTGTTTTCCAACCTTTAACTTGAAAATAGTTTCCTTCAAGACAACAACTTTGTCTTTCATGTCTACTGCTCAATCCCAGTCTTAAAGGCATGCCTCCTCCGTAGGGGAAATGCATGTTTCCTCTTTGTGCTGTATCATGGATGGAAGAAAGACCAGGAGAGAAATCTTGAAGTATGCAAACAAAACATGTTTAAAGAGAGACTTACATATTTTTTGTTTACTTCTTACTGTAAAATAGGCTGGAAATTATCATAGGGATTAACTTCTGAAGGGAGAAATTGGAATTAAATAAAAGTAGTTAACATTTTGATGATGTGTTGGTGGTTTAAAATCATATAAGATATAATATCTTCATGTACTCTCGCACAGTCATGGGGATTGTCTGTCACGCCTTGGAGTTTTGAGCTAGCAATATTCAGTTTCCTCTGTGCATCTGTGCATATCTCTCTGTGAATCAGCTTGAAAATCAAAAATACAAGCTGAGGATTTGAAAGTTTCTGTATGAGGCAGCAAGCTCACGACATCCGGGCTTGTGTCCTGACCATTGTTTTTCTACCTGTGGCCTCATGTTCCAGCTGCTCAACCGGAAGCTGAAAGAAAGTATCGACACCTGGGACACCTGGGACACCTGGGACACCTGGGACACCTGGGACACCTGGCTGCAGGGCCAGCGGTGCTGACACAGAGCCTCAGGGGCAATGTCAGTTCATCATAGCATCCTAGCCCATCACATTATTTACTAGCTTCTTTGGCGCCACTGTCTTGATGAGTAACTCTGGGAATTCTGTACATTTTTCCCCTTCAGCTAGATGCCACCAGACTTTCTGACTTTCTGGATGTGTCAGGAGCCTCTGAAATTAAGTGGCTCAGCGTTTCTGTTTGTCAGGGTGATATAAAATAAGGGGGGGGAAATATTTGCTTTGTGAAGTCCTGCCATAAAACCTTCAGGAAGGATTATATATCATCAGACCTTTGCTTCCCAAAGGAAAAGGTTCTAAAAGACAAAACATCTTTAGTGTCAACTTTCAACCAGAAGGAAATTGAATGAAATGAAGTTTGACATATGGAACAGCTTTCATAAGTTGTTTCATATGTAAGTCACAAAAAGGTCACTCTGAGGATGCAGCAGCAGATTAGCCGAGATGCTTTTGATAATTTTAATAGCACTTAGAAGCTACCCTCGCATTGTATTCTCTGGCCACACCATACTCAGTTCTGGTAGAACTAGGCATGTTATTCGTGGCTTCAGAGTTTATCCTTGAGACTTACAGTTACTTCTACAGAAAGGGAGGTTGAAACAGCCTTGGTAAGCATTTAGCACAATTGTCTTTACCTTCATTATCTTTACATCCACCTCTAAAAATAGCCTTTTCAGCAGCAGGTACTTCTATACTTCTATCTCTGTATTATTTTTCAAAAAGTCACCTAGACCAGCAGCATTTCTGTATGTATACAGTTAGTGACACAAAATAAAATATTGCTACCACAAGCACATCTCTACATCACATTAGAAATTCAAACTGTAAAGTTATTGCTGGCAAGCTATGATGAAACACGTTATTGCACAAAACCAAAGATTATAGGAAGAGAGTCTTTCTCAGAAACCATATATTTTGTGGTGTTGCTAGATTAATATGATTAAGATATGATCTCATTATGTGTCCACAGTTGGCTGTGGTGTCAGTTCTATATTCAGGTTGCAGCACAGAATAACTATTTTGGATAAATTTTTAGAAGGAATTAGGGTTTTCCAAGCCTTATCCTACATGTTTCTTTGCACAACTATGCATCATACTGACATACCTTCTTCTTCACTGTCTCCTCCCCTGTTCGTTCCTCTGTTTTCTAAACACACAGTCATATGAAGATCTGCTTCTCTTGACATTTAGTTCATGGAAAGTTCAATTATTAGAAATAACTAAGCAAACGCATTAACTCAGGCCTGACCCAAGAGTTCAGCTTGAACAAGAAAGAAGTGAATGAATCTTTCTTTTAAGAGATACGGCAATAGACTGGAAAGACAAAATGTTTTTCCAAAATACTAGAAAAAAGAAAATCAAAGTTCCCATTTGTCATTTGTGAACACATTTCAGCGCTCCCTCCCCTCCTATCTGAACCATGATAGTCCATGCAAAAAGGAGAACCTTCCATTTTGGAAAAATAGGGATTGACAGAAGATGTCTGAAACTCTAGGTGACAGAAGCCCAGCATCACAGAGAGTTACACAAACACGCAAGGACACAGCAGTGCACTGGCCTCTCAGTGTCCCTACACCCTAATTCCTGGGGCTTAGCTTTTCCCATAGTGCCCAGAAAACTCTGTGTCAGCGCGTCTAGCTTGTGCTGTGACCTCCCGCGGGACCCAAAAGCTAATCCTCGGCAGATTTAGAGCAGCGGGTCCTTTAGTATTGACTATGCTGATCAATTTTAACTGAAAAGGAAAAAGCACTTATTTTGCACACTATAGAAAAACGTACAGAAACCAGAGCATTCCCGACCTGCTTCTCTCCTGTGAAGCCTCTCCTCTGATGGAAAGAGTCTGAGGATGGCGCGCGTGGAGCGAAGGGGAGACAAGGCCTTGTGGCTCACTAGCTGGAGCTATCAGGCCAGCAGTGGTTGGCGACATGGAGAACGGAGTTACGACTGTATCACACAGCTTTCCTGCAACCTGAGAGGGAAATCAAGTTGTCAGGTAGTGGCTTTATAAAGATGAGAACTATTTACTACAAAGAAAGGTGAAGAATTTTCCATATATGATACTATTTCTGCTTCATAGTGGACCTCAGCCCGGCACTGATGTGGTCTGTGCCTCCCCCCAACATTAATCCCAACCACCTCTCTTCTGGCCCAGTAGATCTTTCTTGAATACACTTTCTTTCCCCGTTTCTCTGCCTCTTTTCTACCTTTCCTTCATAAGGGAATTTAGTTCTTTAGTCCAGACAGTTTTCAGGCTTTCTGAACATCTTTGTGGATCTAGTTCTTGATTTTTGTGTCCACTTATCAAATATAATCATTTCAAAGAAGCTTCTTTCTACCACCTGGCCTACAGATATCCTTTACCTCTTCACCATTCATGTCCTTGATCACATATCTTTGTTGTTTTACTATATAGCACTTTCCTTAGACTGAAGTCGTACTGTGTATTTACTCATTTTTCTTTCTTTGGGTGTTCATCTCCAGAATGTGCATTCTACAAGACAAATGTTCTCTTTTCTACACCACTATGGTACCAGTGCTAGAAGTGTGTCTAGTGCATAGTACTTGTTCAATCAGCTTTTGTAGTAAAACAAATCTGCGAGTGGCATAATTATTATCATAGAATAAATCAGTAAATTAGATTTTAGAGACGCCAACTAACTTGCCTACAATCACTAAATAACAGTGATATAAATTACTAAATAAATCACTAAATAACAGGGATATAAATTCAGTGTGCCTGGAGTTGATTCTAGGTGTACAGGCTGGTTTGAGCTAGGATTCTCTTTTCTGTCAGAATTATTTACCATTTATTCAAAATATTTAATTATTTCATGTAACTTCTCTGTTGTAAAAGATTGGGTCAGCAGTTCATCATTTCTCTAGATAGTTAATTTCAGAATTTTCAGAGCTTAATTTGAGCACTGTTTTTTCTTCCTATAACTTTGCATTTTAAAAAATAAATAAGCAAATGAATTTTTTAAACAAAAAGAAATAAGACATTTGACTCTCTTGACTGGAATTTGTAGAAACCTAAATTTTTAATTCTTCTTGTTTTGTTTTTCATAACAGTGTTAGTGACATATAACTTAAATACTGTAAAACTCACCATTTAAAATTTACAATTCAATAATTTTTAACATATTCGTAGAGTTGGACAGCCATGGCCATTATGTACCATCCGAATCCCTTCCCCACACCTCTGAAGCCTCAGGGTTTCCTCATTTGTCTTTGTAGCCTGGGAACCTGGAACCCACTGATTTACTTTCTGACCAAATTTTGGATATTTAATATAAATAGAATAAGGAACATTTTTTAATCTAGCTTTTTTTTACAGTATGTTTTCCAGTTTTATTCATATTGTAACACATGCCATTATTTTATTGCCTTTGTAAGACTAAATAATATTCCATATGTTACATTTTGTTTAACCATCCACCAATTTGTGAGCATTTGGAGTTTCCAATTTTAGTTCTCACAACTGACATTGCTATGAATATTTGTTTATAAGTTTGTGTCTGTACATATAGTGCAATTCATAGGTGTCTACTTGGAAGTAGAATCACCTAGTCATTTGGTAACTTTATTTTACACTCTAGGGAAATGTCAAACCATTTGCTAAAGTGGGAACACTATTTTACATTCCTCATTAGGAACTGTGTAGAAGTTTTAGGTGCTCAAACTCTTCTTGATATTTTCATTGTTCATCTTTTTTTCTTATTGTAGCCATCTGAGTGGCTTTGAAATGTCACCACACTGTGTTTTTCATCTGAATGCCCCTAATAACTAATGACACTGAACATCTTTTTTTGTCTTATTGGAAATTTTACATCTTCTTTAATAAATATGTATTCTAATCATTTGCACGTTTTGAAATGAGATATTTTGTCTGTCATTTGTTTTAGTTATAAGACTTCTTTATACTCTGAATACAAGTTCTTTACCAACTACATGATTTGCAAATATTTCCTCATAGTGTGTAGGTTATATTTCTATTGTTTTAAATAGACTTTATCTTTTAACTGTTTCAAATGCACAGCAGAACTAACTTGCCTATAATCACTAATAGTGAAGGGATAGAGAAGGTAGAAAGAGCTCCTCTTACCCTCTGTTGTCACATATGTGTAGCTTCTGCCAATATCCATGCCCTCCATCACAAGGCTACTTTTCCTACAATTGAAGAATTTACATTAAGGGATCATTATCAACCAAACTACACAGTTTATGTCAGAGTTCATGCTTGGTGTTGTACGTTCTGTGCACTTGGACAAATGTTTAATGACATATATCCATCACTGTAGTATGAAGGGTAATTTCAGTGTCCTAAGAATCCTTTTTGTTCTGTTGTTGTGCCTTTTTGCCCTTCCATCCCTCATAACTTCTGTCAACATTAAGACTTCTACTGCCTTCATAGTTTTACATTTAACATAAAGTCAGACATTGGAAATAGAGCTTGTAGCCCTTTCAGATTGCCTGTCTCTTAGTGATTGGTCACATTTCTTCCATATTTTTGGGAAGCTGACTAGGCTTTTTTTTTTTTTTTAGCTGAACAATACTCTACTATCTGGCTATACTATGGTTTATCTATACATTTACCTATTCTAGGACATCTTGGATCTTGGTTACTTCTACATTTTGACAATTTTGAATAAAGCTCCTATAAATATTTCTGGGCAGTGTGGACATATCTGCTCAAATCGTAGGTAAGAAATGAGACGGTAATTCCTAGATTGTGTAGTAAGAGTTTGTTTAGTTTAGTTTTGGTTTTGTGGTATTGGGAATTGAACTCAAGACCTTGCTCTTGCCAGGCAGGCATAGCACCACTGAGCTCCATCCCTGGCCCAGTTCATTTAGTTTTGTAAGAACTTCCAGAAAAAATGTAATATTCTGTATTCTCATTAGCCATGAGTGGGGGTTAGGGTTAGGGATAGAGGTGCTGTCATTAGGCTGCACTAGCAGGTTGGCCATTCTAACAGGTGTGCAGTAATATCTCCTCTTTTTGTTTTTAATTGGAATCTTTATTGGTACATTATATATACACATCATGATTGCACTCAGCAATGAGAATTTGTACCAGTATATGATACAACTTAATTCTCATTTTTTCCCATAGCCTTACCCACCCTACCACCCCCACCCCCTATATACATAAACTTTGTTTCCTTTCTTTTTTGTTATAATCTTATTATTTTTCCCCCTTCACCCCATTTGCCTTGAGTATTTTTTTATTTCACAATATAAACATACATTCTAGAACTCATTTACATCTTTATTTTCTCATACCAGAGAAAAGACGCAATATTTACATATCTGTGACCTGTTTATTTCACTTATGAGGATGTCCTCAAGGTATGTCCTCTTAACCAGCATTTCCACAGTAGCGTATGATGTGAGGCATCTTTCTATATGTTTACTCACTATTAGTGCATCTTCTTTAGTGAAGCATCTATTAAGGTCCTTCCTAGGCTGATTATTCATTTGAGTTGTTCGTTTTTCAATTTTAAAAGTTCATTGTATGTTTTGAGTGACAAGTTTTTTTTCAAATATATCTTCCACAAATATTTTCTCCCTTCTGTGGTTTGTTTCGCATTCACTTGACAGTGTCTTTCATAGGCCAGAAGTTTAAACTTTAATGAAGTCCAGCTTCTTTCTTTCAACAGTTGTGCCTTTGATGATGTGTCTAAAATGTCACCATCAAACTCAGTGCCATAGGTTTTCTCCTGTGTTCCTTTCTTGGAGATTTTTAGTTTAACATTTCATATGTAGGTCTAGGATTCATTTTGAACCAATTTTTTTAAAGATTATGTCTTCTCTCTCTTTTTACACGTGATTGTTCAGTTTTTATCCCATTATTTGTTGAAAAGATCATGTTTGATCTGTAATGTTATAGGGCTCCTTTCTCAAAGATCAGCTGATTAGATCCATGTAGGTTTATTTCTAGACTGTTTTGTTTCACTAAATGTTTTTTTCCATTAAAGTTGTTAAGTGTAGCTGTCTATAAACTCTTAAAAATAATGTTAGACCTCCTGCTTTGTTCTTATATAACAGGCTCTGCCTCTTAAATGAACTTTAGAATCAGTTGTTAGTATCTACAAATGACTTTGATTTGGATTACATTAAATTAACAGACCAGAGCAGTGGAAGTGACACTTGGACAATGTCAAGACTTCCTACCTCAAATAAGAAATATCACTTCATTTGTTGAATTCTTCTTGACTTATCTTATTGTAGTTTTATAATTTACATTATATAGATCTTGCACACTCTAAATTTATAACAAGGTATATGATTTTTATGGTATATTGCTACAGTGCTTTTAATTTTAAATTCCACTTATTCATTCCTGGAATATAGCAACCTTGTATATTAATCTTGATTCTTGCTACCTTTTTATACTAACTCTCATTAGTTATAGGAGCATTTTTGTTGTTAATAAATCTTTTAGATTTTTTATACAAATAATTTTATTATATGGGTTGTCTTCATTTACTTTAGAGTATAAAAATTTATATTTATGTTTTAAAATTGATAAAATCCAATTTTGTGTTTTGCTGTTACATGAGATTTTATTCTGCGCCTATCAATTCATTGTCTTCTGAGAATTTTAGTTTTAGCTCTAATATGTAGGTCTATGTTTCATTTGAAATTAATTTTTGTATGTTGCTTGAGATAGTCCCAAGTTTCTCCTCTCCTCTCTTTCTTCTCCTCCTATTTTTGCACAAGCATGTCTTGTTGATTCAGTACAATTTATTGACAAGTTTTTTCTCTACCAAATCATCTTAACACCTTTGTCAAAAATCATTTGGCTCTAAAAATAAGGACTTATTTATGATAATATCCCTATTTTTATTCTGTTATCTTCTAAATCCATTTTGATTTTAGAGTAATAAGTCTCAGTTTCCTATTTTGAGAACCTTGAAACCCCATTCTCTGCACAAGAAATCCTTTATTACTAGTATTTCAAGGTTTTTCTTAGGTTGACTTTCCCAGACGCAGATATTAAGTTAAGTGCCAGTCACACAGTACTTAGGACATCCAGGACTCACTGTTTGTGTCTGGATAAGGACACTTGGAGGGAATAGTAGACCAGAAGATTAGATCATTAAGTCATCTACCAAAAGAGCAACTGGGTTCAATATTATGAAAGAAGACTGAGGAAAACTAAAACATTTTTCTCCTGTTATGCTTCTTAAGACATGATAGAACTGGAGTACTATATACAAATTCTTGATCATAATTTCTGAGGATATTATAATCCCTTAGTACTTCCAGCCTGTTATATACATAAGAAAGAAATGGTTCCATGTGGATCTATAGTAAACTTTTAGTCATAAGGATGCAGATATTGTCAGGTAGAAGGAGGCTGGAGTGAGCTAACACAGTAAAGTTGGAGAGACTTGAGACAGACTTTGCTAGTGTCTATTACGCATACCTAGATGAGATTCTTCTTAGTAGATCTGTAAAACACAGGTGCTTCTTGTAAGAGCTCAGCTTTTACCCCACACATCACTTCCAGAGATAGTCAGAGGAATATGGGACAAGAGAATAATGCCAAGTTATATTCGTGTTGAAGTATCAATCTGATCTGATGTACTGGAGAAAATAAAACAATTCAAATGCAATGCCATAGGGAAATGAGATACTTTTGTGCTAGAGGTCACTGTTTTAGTCAAGAGTCTTGGCTTACAAATGACACAAACTAAATTTGCTTAAAGGAAAGTGCCTTGTATGGGCTATATAGTTTTGAATTATAGAAAAAGCAGAGGAAAGCTGGCCTTTGGGATTTTAAGAATGGGGGCAGCTCAGATGCAACTGTGATTTTGTCTGTGCATTGTGGATTTTTAAATCTTCAGACCCTCTGAAGAGAAAGAACATGATTTTCTGCTACTTTTGGCTCGTTTCCTTTTAGCTACCTAATTAGAGAGAAATGAACACTTCCCTAGCAACTACAATTTAAAACATTCTCAGGAAACAACCCAGTTTGGCCTACTTTGATAACATCCTGTGCTAATCATTTTTTGTTAAGGGATATTTCTCTGACTGTTTTTGCCCTCACCCTTGTGGCCAGAAGGTAAATAAAAAAGAAAAAAGCTCAAGCAGTAGAAAGAACTAATGGAAACACATCACTGATCCCTGTGGGGAACACATCAAAGGCTATCCAAAAACCAACCAACCAATATGCTGTTTTGTCTTGTGAGTTTTTGTGCACTCCTGGAACATCCCAGGAACCTTATCATCTCACAGCGGGACTCTATTTAAATAGCTCGTGGGGAGATCCTGCTTCTGGCAACTCTCACAGTCCTTTCAATGTCCTTTGTCAAATGACGGCACCAGTGAAGTTCCATCATGTTGTAAGACACGAAGTTTCTTTGTTGATATGATTGCAAAGAGGTAATGAAAAATTAGAACAAGTCTCATCTATTTTTATCTTCTGTAAACTCTTCACATATTGCTTCATTTTAAAAAGAAGCTACAAACTCCATTGCTGCCTGGGCACCTGGAGAAATTCAGCTATGTTTCAGAAATAGCAATTAAAATCAAATAAGCAGTCATTGAGCAAAGATCAAAAAAATTTTTTTTAAAAACTATACATTTAGGAAACTCCACACTGGTTAATTCATTGTTTCCAAAGAAATTATCATCATTCATAAAATCCAGGACTCTACCCAACTGCAACACAACTTTCCACATTATTCTGAAGACAGGAAATGCTATGGTCAAATATTTGTGTTTTCAAATTATATATTGAAACCTACTCCCCAGTATGACTGCGTTACAAGCCAGGAAAGTAACTAGATCACGAAGGCAGGGCCTCTGACATGGACACAAAGGGCTTGTTTGTTATTTCCACCATGTGACAATTTGTGATTCTATCAACCAGACAATAGCTCGCTCACTACCAAACCTGCTAGGGTTCCCATCTTTGGTTTTCCAGCGTGCAGAGAGCTCAGAGAGATAAATTTGTTGTCCATACCCCACTTATTGATGGTATTATTTATTTTTACAGTAGCCCAAATGAATGAAGACAGAATTTAGGCTTTTTGCTCAAGAGAGAAAAATGCCTGCAAATGAGAAAAATTAAGAACACTGAAACTAATCTTTCTAGTGATGTGACAGACATAGTAAGTAGTTACGTGCTAATTCAGACTATCACCTTTAATTAGGACTTGGGAAGGCTGAGTTCTGCTGTTTTGAGCCTTTGGAGATGAACTCTCAGGATCAAAGAGCTATCTCTTTAAATAATTTACATCTATATCCATTTGGATTAAAGGAGGTATTCAATGTGGGATATGAATATGGCCCTTTTTTAATCCTTAGATTTGATGGTGGCTGCTACAAATGAAAAGGTCCCTGTACAGAAAGAAGTAACATCTGGCATAGTCCCATGTCAGGGATAAAGATCAAGTAAGCACCAGGCTTGAAGCCTTCTGTGATCCCAACATTTCCCATGGACAGCGCAGGTCAGAGGAAGATGCTTCCCAGGTCTCCTGGTGGGTCACTTTATGGATCTTAACAGCTGCCTGAGGACAAAGTAATGTTTCCACTCTTTTGAAAAGAGGCAAATGTCCTGCCTGACCCAAAATGAGAGTGGCTTGGGAAGCAGCAAAGCACCTGGTGAGTCATTAGACAGATACTCAAAATTTCTTAAAATGGTCCCTGCTGAGAACAGGAAGAGTGCAAATTGTGCAGAGAACAGGATAGAGCCCGCTGCAGAACCGTAACCCAAGGTCTGTCCCACCCTGACTTTTGGAGTTTAGGAAAGAAGCTCCTAAGAAAAACCAGACAAAGTGGTCTGGAGATGCTGTTGTGGAGAGTTTGCCCAGCATGTTGGAAGCTCTGGCTTTGATTCCTACCATTGAAAAAGAAAAGAAGCCAAAGGAAAAGTGTAGCATAGACGTATTAGGACGTAAGCTTTCAGCTGTCCTCCCATCTTTTAATAGAGTAAGCCCATGATTTATGAAGGCGTTCCATGCCTGGATAACATTTGTAAGTCAAACTGTTCTAAAGTCCAGCAAAGTGAATCTTATACACCTTTCACACAAACATAGAATGGAAAGCATAAGAAAACTTCACATGTTCCACAATCTTGTCTTTGCTCTTTAGATCTGTGCCAGTGGTTGAATGATTCAACTGTAAGAGTGAGCAACATCTGTCAGCTTTTTGCCTCGGTTCAATTTCTCAATTATTTTCACTTTTTTTCCCATAGTTATTGCTTTGGATTGCCGAGCATCTCCTCCACATCACTGCTGCTTGTCCTCTCGCTTCAGGACATCCGGGGCTCTGACTCAGCGCTGTACTACTGTCTACTATTGCACTGAACTGTAAGCAAAGCAGCACACTGTCATCGTGAGCGGCAGACATGGCGCTGCGAGGTTTTCGTGTAGAGAGACAACTCACTGAGGCTTTTTTCCCAGTTTTCTCAGGAAGCAACTTTATTCATGTCAACACTGAATCTGTGGATTCCTATCCAAGGCTGAGTGCCAAAAAGACAGGGTCATAGTTTCTCATAATTCTCCCTTCTCATCTATTTGTACTCTTTTCTTCAAACTCTGCCATGAGAAGTTCATTCTTTTTGTTATATTCCTGCACCTGGAATATGTTATCTAGATAAGATGAGGGAGATGGCTTGATGAGGCCAATCTCTAGTCAAGGATGTTTAAACTGGGAAGCATGAGGCATGAGGGGAGCATGTGCACTGCAATGGCAAGGACAGCTGTGACTGGTTTGCTCTTAGACCCAGTGTAGCTAGAAACTGCCAGCCAGGGTTAGTGACTGGAGCTCCCTGGTCAGGTCTAGTCTACGTTATTGTAACATTTTGTAAAATTAATCCTCCTTTTTTGGTGTACTTTAGATATACATGATGATCACATTCAACATTAAAAATTTGTACCTGTACATGACACATCTTAATTCTCATTTTTTCCCATTCCTCAGCCCTTCCTATCCTCCCTAACATCTATATACATAGCCTTTGTTTCCATTTTTTCTTAATCATCAATTTTTCCTTCCCCTTCTTGACTTTCCCCTTATATCTACGGTTATACTTTTCTGCTGGGTGTTTAAGACCAAGTTAAAGTGAGACCAATATCAATCAAAATTGACCTTTTTTCTTCCTTTTTTGTCAAATATCGAAGTCAGTTCAGGCTTCCCAAGGGTTCTTTGTGGGACCATGGGTAGAGCCCTTGAGCTCATCAGTCTGTCTTATCTGCCAGAACAAGGGCAACAAGGACAACGTAACATATTATTGCAACAATTGTGATGACATCATTATTAAAACCACTAGGTTTTTGTTATTATTTCTGAAACACACTATAACTTTTAACTTAGTGTAAAATGATTTTTATTCAGTCATCTAATTATATCAAATGACATGCAGAAACTTTTACTTAATTTGTCATGTTAATCACTTTTTGGTACTTGAGTGATATTTACATAGAATGTGCTTGTTTATTTTATAGATATACTTTACAGGTTATTAAGGATATTAATGCCTAATCTCTAATCATTAGAATGGCACTGTCACAATTATATAAGGTGTAGGCACAGTAAACTATCATAACATGTCATAAACCTGCAAAAATCTATCATCATGAACAATTGTAGTTTGGGGGTCTCCAGAATGAGAAGCTGTCTTTCTCAAGTTCTGCACCTTAAAAAGACCTATACATTGAGGAAAAGCTTAAAGTTATTTAATATACCATAAGGTTAGCAATAATTGGTATCAGTAAATAAATATCTTTAGATATATTTACATAATTTTTACTCTTAAGGCAAAATTTAGATTTTTAAACAGGTTTATACAGGATTCTTGTTATTTCCATACTGACAAGATGAAAGGAAATCTTTCACTCTTATAAATTTAGGAAATAATGTTAATGACCATATATATGTATTATCCAATACAAGTACATCTCATTTTTAAGGAAAATAAAGATTATTTCATCAAAGCAAATAAATGTGAATTTAATCAAGAGTGTACAAATCAGAAGACCTTATTGTTTTAGGCATAGAGTACTTAATATTTTGCTTATAATCACCCTAAGTATATCATAATTTATTTAGTAGTTGTTGGGTGTGGTAACATAAGGGTCCTGGGAGAATTGGACAAACCACCCATAACTGGAGAAAAAAGACAGATTTTGGTTGAGGCAGCTGCTCTTTAAACCACAGAGGACCAGCACTTGGGAGGCAGAGGCAGGAGGATTGCTGTGATGTGAGTTGGAGACTGAGCTCAAGGCCAGCCTGAACTACTAAGCGAGACCCTGTCTCAAAATAAAATAAAATAAAAAATAAACCACAGAGGAGTTCTGTCCCATAGTTCCCAAGCTCCATGGGTTCCCACTTGGTTACATTAATAATTGCTTTAGATGACTCATCAGCACGGATAACATTTTAAATTATTTTATATATTATCTTTGATCAAAGAAAAGTAAGTTATTGCACATATATAGTTACAGGCATTGCTTTTGTGAGATTAAATTGGGACATTAGGTTATTTAACAAGGCTCATTATAAATTGAGTAGTCAGAACGTTTTACCAATTAGTGTAGACATTTCATGCAATAAGCTAACACCGGTAAAGAGGGAAGAGGGAAAAACGTACTATAGACTATAACTGGAAAGAGCTGGAGAGGGACCTTGAGGTTTTGTTTTTTTATCTTCTAATTCACCTTTGGAGAAAAAAATCAACTTTTAATTTAAATAGAGATTATTTATCAGGAAAAGCAGAGGCCATGTGCCTATCACTAGGTTGGAGGCCCTTCCACTCTCCAGCTCTCTGTCTTTGCAATAGATAGAAAAAAAACGACAGAAAAAAAAGTGAAAAGATATGAGTCATCCCCTTTTCATATTTAGCCTTGATCTTGATTTTAAAATATATTTCTATAATTTTGGTTATATTTTCTTTCTCCTTTGGTCTCAGATTATTACATTTCTAAATTTGACCTGCTGTCAATAGACTTTCAAGTAACATTGACTTAGTATTCTTAACACTTACTGAAAGCATTTGAAAGAGCAAGTTAACCCCGTAATTCTAGTTAAAGGAATTTCTAATCTATAAGAAATGTTTTAAGCATGTTACTTAAATAAAATATATCAACTAAATTGGAAACCAAAAGCCAATTTATCAATGAGCCAAGATTTGTAACAATGGGCTCTGATTGTGCCTCAGCTTGGCTTTCAACCTGCAGCATGAACATACTGTGATTACTCTGTTTTTGTTTGGTACAAGGAGTTGCATCTTCTAATTTTCTCCTTGGCCAGTGAAAAGGAGAGTCTTTCTCCCCTTGTGGGTCTATAGCTACTGCACAAGGAATTAGCCTCTCCTTGAGCAGCACCAGGGCCCATCAAGGTGGAGCCATCTGTCTAGGGTGCTGAGAGTCATAGGCTGGTTATCGATTGCAGAGAATTCCAGGGGGCAGAAAGCAATGGAGTGAATCCTCTCTCTTCTTGTCAAGTCCCAGAGTTTTCAGAAGAAAGAGGGTAACCAGTCCCTTTTGCCAATAGAGTATAATCTGTCTCCTTCTGAGAACCTGTTCCTTCATCATTAACAAACCCAGTCAAAAATCAACATACCCACTCCTTGTCATGTCTGAACTTGGGTCAAAAGACAGATGAAGTGGGAATGGGGGGTTGTGGCCAAATGAGGTAACATTACTTGATCACAGTAGCTTTCTTGTGGTTTTTCATTAGAACTACACAGTGGCTGACATGGCTTCATTGTAAAAAGTTCCCTCCCGAACTTGGCAGGAAAGGCCCTACCACAACCTGAGCTGCATCCACGATCTATTTGCATCTATTAATGTTCACAATGTGAGATCCGTTTCTATCTGTGAAAGCTCACAACTAGAATACTTATAAATTAGAGGCTTACTGCGTAGTATCTCTTCACTTTCTGTTTCAATTTAGCGTTTTTCTGGTTCCTTTTAGTTATCTGGTAGTTTCTCTTTTTCTTCTAGAAAAATGTCCAAGCCTAGTGATCATAGAAGTTGTTATCAGCAAATCTGCTCACAATCACATTTAAAAGAAAGTAAATCATATCTTTTCTTTGGTATGAGAATATGAAGTTGTAAATGAGTTGTAGTATGTATGGTTGATATTGCAAAGTAGAAAATATTTAAAAGGAAAGAGTGTAACCATAAAAAGAAAGTGAAAGAAAGAGAAACAGAGGAAAGAAAAAGATTTAAAAAGAAAACCTGTAAACAATGCAGAAAACTCTATTTACTTGGTTGTTTTGTTTTGTTTTGATCTCCATATGCCTAGAGGCTTTCTTGTAGGCTTCTGGGGAAAAAAAATAAGCCATTATATATTTTTTTTTCTTTTGGTGTTTAAAATAGTGACATGCCCTGCTTAAACTTACCAGTCCATGTTTGTTTCATTCATCTGACTTTCCACTGGAAGAGAAAAGATTGATTGAATGTTACTACCACCTGGTTTAGAGATAAATTTTATGAATGACCAAACTACCCATAAGCATCCATAGAATCAAACCACAAAAATACCCCTGTTGATATTTATGAAAACCTAAGAGCCTATTGCAGTCCATGTCCTTTGCAGATGCCAGATTAACTCCCATCCCTGGTCTCATTTACATCTTGACTCTTTCATAATCACTGACTGTCCAACATCTTGGCTTGAAAGGTCTGTCTTTGGGCTGATTAACTTTTGCCATTCATTACCAACTTGACTCATAAACTTGCCCCCAGGAAGGTTTGCACAGTTGTTCTCTGGCTTCATTTACTGTACATTGGGGTGAAGCACCTTCACAATTTTCAAATCTGTGCAGCCTTTTGTACTTCCTACATAGAGTAAATTCCTTTACAGGATGGTTGTGTCATACTGAGCGCCTCAGAAGATAGTGTGAACCTAAACATGATAGAGGAAAGAAAAGTAAAGATGATGGAAGAAGTCTCAAAGCAAGAGTGAATATTCACTTTTAGAAACATTTAAAATGTTTTTCAAAACATTTAAGAGACTAAAATACTAACAGTTAGTTTGAGCTTCTGTGTTTTTCCTAACACTGGCCAAAACAAAATCAGTATTGACAAAGGAAGTCACACTCTTGGCCAGAGGATGATTAATGTGAGAAAATTCTCTTTTGAACAAAACCAATGCACTTGAAAATCCTGAGTGCAAAGTTCGTGTTAAAAGAAAAGTAATGTTGCTTTAACTATCTCATCGTATTCTGATGTGGAGTTCAGCTGGTGTGAAAATTCACTCAGTTGCACACAGACATATTGCCTGACCTTGCATTAGAATAAGGTTTTCAAAGGATTGAATGTACTCTAAATTGAGCAAGAAACAAGAGCTTTTATAAATGCCAATATTGGATGGTATTAAGAATCACATCTTCTACCGGAGCCCAGAAAAGACTGACACTAGAAATAAGGAGGTCAATGGTCTTTGCTTTGAACTCGGGTTCATGTTTCCATCACTGCACTGAATCTCATCATAAAATGCCAGCAAAAGGAAAGAGCAAGCCACACTCATTCCTATTATCTGCAGAATAAGCATCCTCTGTGATGACAACAATGGTGACCTGGTACATACACTGTCTACTTACAAAAGTAATCCTGCGAGGGAGGACTGACATCTGCAGTCATATCCTTGTCCCTCGGGGACATCAAAAACTAAAAATAAATGATAGTTGTCTTTCCTTAAACCTTTTGGATCTAACCCACTGTTTTATTTTTCTGACTTTTCTATCTACTCACCTCTCCGATGTTCCCTGACTGTTTTTGTTTTCTGTCAAATAGAAAAGAAGAGCAGCAATTGCAGGGTTTTAGTGTCATCGACTCACTGTGGGATGTGGGACTCCTACCTCACAAAACAGAATGGGCAGGAGTTTAGCCAAAAAGATTTTCTCTCCTCCCTGAATCTAAGATGGCTGAGGAACAAGCTACAGTCTAAGGTCTCTATCAAGCTGCAGAGTGATACATTTGTATTGCTGCCTGGCTGGACCTGGCATTGCATTCCAGGGTGAAAGCAAACATCTGTACGCAGGGAGGTCTGAGCTGGGTCCAACTTTTCAGACACATCGGAGGTAGATAGAAATGTAAGGTGGGGTGAGGATGGCCAAGAGATTCCTGAGCTCTTCCCTGTGAGCTCTTCACCTCTAAGACACAGAAAAACCAAAATATGGATCCTCTGGCTAATATCACCACATGGTTACACACATGCACAAGCTTCTATCTATTCTGCTGGTCCCAGAATTCTGTATCTCTTAAGCGTATTGTTTTGATCATGTGGTATTTTATTAATGATGTTCTTTGGTAACAGCAGAAAAAGTCAAGTTGTTGACTAAAGCAGATAATGTATGTGTTGACAGAGTTCACCTTTGGGAAAATTTGTCTCCCATTTGCTTGTCAACATTTGTAAAGACTCAGCCACCACCTCCTCCCAGTGACCTCACCACACACACACACACACACACACACACACACACACACACACACGGAGTTTATTGCCTCTGATAGGTGTTAGAACCAGTGGAGCTACTTCAGACACTGCTGTACAATGAGGCCACAGTGGGTTAGACCGCTGGTTTGTTTATTCATTTGATTAAATGTAGCACTGGATATTTGTTTTATTTTATTCTCTCTGTTTGGTAATAAATTATCAGGGCAGGGGTGGCCTTTTTGCTGCATTGCTTGTAAGTTTGCCCTGAGGCTAATAGGCATGGCATATCTAATGAATCTGTTGAGATAACCGTGTAAACCCTGCTGTAGAAAGGCTGGTACATATGTATTAGCAATGAAGTCTGAGGCATCCATGTGAATCAGTGTGCATAATCATGTGTGTGTGTGTGTGTGTGTGTGTGTGTGTGTAACAAACCTCAACTGAATACATCCACATTGTACATTAATTTATTAATTCACAGATACAATAAATGTTTTTTTATCTAATGTACCAAGTGCTGAAGAGAAAATGAGCAAAAACAAGCATCTATTCTGGCTCATATAGAACTTACTAATAAGAAAGAAAAATATTACTCAACTAAGAGAAAAATAATAGGCAATGTTAATTGGAGAAGAAATATAATACTAAAATATGATCAAATCTTAGGTTAAATAAGCAGATGGAAGTAACTGATTACAGGTTTAGAAATTCAAGTTATAGCTCTGTGTTCTCATATATCTAGGGATATTGTAAATAGTATGTTTTCTTATTACAATAGGACATAATTGAGCATAATTAAATGGAATTGTTTTTGTCAGAGGAGGAAGGTATCTTAATATCCAGATATTTAGAGAGTGAGTCAAAAATGTGCAAATGGTACCGCATTTGTAACCACAAGATAATAAAACTACTGAAGGGCACTATGCAGGAGTGGGTAAGGGAAGAGTAATAAATCAAATGTAGAGGGGCTTGCTCGGTGGATGAGAGGAGAGTGCAGAGCTCGAGTGCTTAATGATGTATTGAGGTTGGTGCGAGTCATTGTGTCACCCACAGACATATCGTATGGCGTATGCACCATTAGCACAAGTATAAAATGGAAAAGAGTTCACATTGCCTTGTCTTTTCTACCAGTTATTTCTATTTTTCTAGACTTTTCTAGTCATGCACTCAACTGTTCCTGCTTCTGAGAGGTGCGGAAACTTTTTCCCAAGTGATGCTAGTGAATTAATTGGAATTGCTCTTTACTTTTTGTGTCAATCTTGTGTTTTGATTGATATCCTTGCCTCCCAAAACAGCACCAGAGGAGAGAATGCACAGATTAAAGAAACTACAATCATGGTAAAAGAAACCAGTAGTGAGAAAGGATAAAGGCGAGGTTACGAAGTCTGACCTAGTGTACTGAAAACAACTGAGACGATGACTTCTTCCGACTCAGCTCTGCTTTCTAGTTCAGGCTAGTGTAACAAACGGTCACAGACTGAGGGCTTTGAACAGCAGTGAGACGTATTTGTCATAGACGTCGAGGTTGGTAAGTCCAAAAGCAAATCCTCAGTCATTTGGGTCCCACAAGAGACCCCTTCGTGACCCACAGAGGGCTGTGTCCTCACTGTGACCTCACGCGATGGGGAGGGAGCAAGTACAGCTTCCATCTTCTGAGATGCTAATCCCATCGGAGGGCTCCTTCTCCTGAGCGCATCTGTAAGGTAGCCCAGTCAACGCAATCACTGTATTTACATGACTGGTCTAGAAACAACTGCTTGTCATGCCATAACGTCTCATTTTTTTTTTCTCTTTTAATAACTACTTGAGAAGTGATATTTAGGAATGAGTCATCTAATTTCCACACAATGGGTGATTTGCAAGGTAATTTTTTCTTACTGATTTCTAGATTAATTTTCCAGTATTCTGAGAACATACTTTGCATAATTTCAATTATTTTAAACTTACTGTTTGGGTTTTTTTTTTTTTTTTTTTTTTTTTTTTTTTTTTTTTTTTTTTTTTTTTTTTTTTTTTTTTTTTTTTTTTTTTTTTTTTGTGTGTGTGTGTGTGTGTGTGTTTGAGACATGGTTTCGCTTTGTAGTTCAGGCTGGCCCTGAGCTCAGCCTCCAACTCACATCACAGCAATCCTCCTGCCTCTGCCTCCTGAGTGCTGGGATTACAGACGTGAGCCACCACACCTGGCACTGTGGTATGTGGTACTGATTGCTCCTGGGCCTGAGTCTCCATGCCCAGTATGGTACGTGGTTACTGGGATCAAACCCGAGCCTTGTACTTGCAAGACAGGCACTGGAACCGCTGAGCTAAACCCCTGGCCCTGTTTTTTGTTTGTTTCTTTGTTTTTTGTTTTGTTTTTGTTGTTGTTGTTGTTGTTGTTATAGTGCAGAATGTAGTACATTTGGGGAGTGCTCCCCGTATACTGGAAAGGCATGTGCGTTCTGCTGTGCCTCGGTGGTATACACAGATGTCAATAAGTAAAGTCAGTTCCTAGGATAGCCCGAGTCTCCTCTGTCTTCACTGATTTTTCCAACTTGTTTGACCAAATACTGACAGAGAGGTGTTGAACTGTAATCTAGCGTAACTGTAGTAACTGTAGCATAACTAATCTGTAACTGTAATCTAGCGTTTCCTTGTTTTCCTTTTGCTTTTATCCGATTTTGTCCCATAGATTTTGTGAGGTCCGTTCATCTCAATGCTCAATGAAGAAGTGTTTCTTTGTTATAATACAATATTTCTATTCATCCTAATAATATTTATTTCTCTGCTGATATTAATGTAACTGTTTTTAGCTTTCTATGAGTTCA
This sequence comes from Petromus typicus, assembly GCA_004026965.1. NCBI lineage: Eukaryota > Metazoa > Chordata > Mammalia > Rodentia > Petromuridae > Petromus > Petromus typicus. The sequence continues at coordinate 15,954 of PVIR01007666.1, read as the reverse complement.
TATTTTCATAGTATGTCCCTTCCCTTTTTTTAAGTTTTAGCCTATGTTTCTATCAAAGTGGATTGGCTATGAATACCATATAATGGAGAGTTGTCCATTTATGTCTTATAATTTGTATTTTGGACTATTTATATTGAGTGTAATTATTAGTTTGTATGAAAATCTCCACTGGTGGATCTATTTTTCTTTTGTTTTTTTTTATTTTTCTGCCATTATTTTAGTATCTTCATTATTCTGTTTTATCATCACTATTAGTTTATTATTTATACTCCTTTAAATATTTTAGTAGATGCTCTAGAAGTTACATTATACACCAAAACTGCATTATAACTTTACAGCAATGAAAGGACCTTACCAATATATGTTTCTAAATTCTCCTCTCATTTTTTATTCTTTTATCATATACAGTATTTTACTTTTAAATATACTATAAACACTCAATATATTGCTGTATTTTTACAAGTTCACTTCATCTTCTTGTGTATATCGAACTTCTATTGGGTGGGTTATTACTCCAGCCTGAAGAACAACTTTTACCATTTCTTACTGCTCAACTTGCCATGAATTCTCTCCGTTTTTGTGTGTTTAAGAAACTCCCTATTTCTTTGCTTTTGAAACAACTAGATATAAAATAGTGGATTGAAATAATTTTTTTCTCCCTTATTTCTTAAAAGAAGTAATTTCATCTTGTTGTGGATTATATTGCTTCTCATGAGAATCAGTAACAAATATATTTTCCTCTGTATATAATGCTTTTTCTCTCTGGAAAGTTTTTTTGTTTTTTTTGTTTTGTTTTGTTTTTGTTTGTTTGTTTGTTTAGGTTTTTTGATGCAGGGTCTCGCTTTGTGGTTCAGGCTGGCCCTGAGCTCAGCCTCCAACTCACATCACAGCAATCCTCCTGCCTCTGCCTCCCGAGTGCTAGGATGACAGGCGTGAGCCACCACGCCCGGCACTGTGGTATGTGGTACTGGTTGCTGCTAGGTGTTGTTATGTGGTTACCACGGAATCGAACCCGGGCCCTTGAGCTTCCAAGACAGGCGCCGGAACCACTGAGCTAACTCCCCGGCCCATCTCTGGAAAGTTTTAAGATAGTTACTATTTTTTGGTTTTCAGCAGCTGAGTGTGTGTGTGCGTGTGTGTGCGTGTGTGTGTGTGCGTGCGTATGCGTGCACACGCCCACGCGATTGATTGCTTGCTTGCTTGCTTGCTTGCTTGCTTCAATTTTAGGCCTTCTTTTCACAGTTTGCCTTGAAGAGGCTCCCAGCATGCTCATCGAGAAATAGATCTCTGCTCAGTTACTCGATAGTTAGCCTAGAGGAGAAAGAGAAGAAGAGCCCTTCTCTTGGCCAATATTGAGTATTCAGCAGGTACTATTTTCCTGCTTCTTGACAGCAGGCCTCTCTCACTTCTTTCTCAGAAATCTCTTCCTATCCCTAGCAATTTTCGACTCCTCTTTTAGAAACAGAGGGTTTTTTGTTATTATTTCCTTCTCCCAGAAACAACATATTTTCAAGAGTGTCTTGGGCCCATGACGTTTTGCTGTTCTCCCACGAACAACTGAGGGCATTTTCCCCCAGAACAGAAAGACTGGATTTGTTTTCCACCCCTGATCATGCACTGTGCTAAAACCACATCGTCAGGACGGATTTCCTGATCACTGTTCCTGAGAACAGTCGATGCTTTGCACAGAAGCCTGGGATGATTGAAATTGTCCCCTCCCAGCCTGTCACTGGCCTTTACTGGATCACTTAGAAGCCAAGCCTCCTCTTCTTCCTTGTCACAGACAGTGTCTATTTCAGCTAAGAAGGTGCATCTGTCCCGACACAACCTTCTTGGATGTGCCTGACTTCTGCAGATTGAAGATCAGTCGGTAATCAACGATTCTCTGCTGGCTGGAAGAAAAGTTATGGATTTTTCAGCCTGCTTCGTGTTTCTGCTAATGCTGCTGTTATAGTTTTTTTTTTTTCTGTAAGAACAGGAGAGATGTTGCTGTTTATAGCATTCTGCATCCTGAGCAGAAACCGAGAGTCCCAGCATACCCAATATTTAGCTGGGCATGTGGCCAGTTGTAATCAAGTTCCCATTTCCTGGCCTCTCTTATGGCAAGATATGGACAAGTGTAGGTACGTGGAAACTTCCAGCAAACACCCTCGGGCAGAGAGCACGCACCTCCCTCTCTCCCTGCACTGCTGACTCAGTTGCACCATGGAGTGGATCTGGGAACAGTGGCCACGTCAGACAGCGCAGCAGGTAGAAGACAGAAAGCTCTCACCCGAGAAGGACAAAGAAACTTCTGTATCACTTAATTTACTATCTTCTTGGACACTTCCCATCATTGCTAGACTATATCCTAACTGATGCGTCTTACAGTCGTTCTGTAGCAGTGATGAATAATTCGCATCGCATCAGAGGTCATTTCAGGTGTGAGGTTATGGGGTGGTATTTCTGGTCCAAGTGCCTTTCTTGTTCCTGCTTATAACTTCAGCTCCTAACCCCTGACTCAGTTATATTTGGAAAACAGTCAATAATAAAAATGCAGGAATATTATCTGACTGTAATTTTCCAGACTATAAATTTGTATGGTTATTTTTATTAGGTTCTTTTATTTAATGATGATTTATAGGTAATTTCTGCTTCTGTACTTTGTAAATAGAATTTTTTCAGAGATACATAATCAAAGGAATTATTTTTCTATTTTTCTTGGGTTTTTTTCCCCTCTTTCTGAGATGTAAGGAGAGAGAGAAAGAAAAAAATCAAGACTATAACTCCTGGAGAAGAAGATGTGGGGAGTTGAACAACTCAATTTTTAAAATCTCTTAATAGATGAGAGTTGGCTTTAGGATTTCTATTTTATACACTTATTTACTTCTATTCTTTATTGAAATTCATATCATGAGAATGTTCTTGAAAGAACTCTCCTTCTTTCTTTTTCCCTCCTCTCCCCTCCCTTCCCTTTATCTTCCCTTTTCTTTCTTTTCCTAGAAAGATCCCAATTTCCAGTTATTTGTTTCTTTTGCTAAAGAACAGAACAGTCTTAAGTAGTTGCATAATCTATCACCAGCCCACAGATAAATACTAAAGTTCCTTATCAAGGAGCCAAACATGGCCAGAAAGGACGTGGGCCATCCTAGTTAGACTCTAAATTCTGCAATACTAGGATCTTTGCCATCACTTAAATTTGAAAGGTTATAAAATTAAAAACAGAGTATGTAAGATAGTTCTTATGTCTACAACAGCTGTTACTGTAAAATTACACAAAATTAACAATTTGAGGGATTCAATTGCAGATTAAGGAAACTATGAGAAATCTGATCTGGCTATATAAGAGGCAAAGAAAAGGTATGTTTCTTTTCTTTACCTTTATTAGAACTCCTCTGCCACCCTCAGCACACTTTCACTAATGGTGCTGAAGTCCACAAAAGATAATTGCCTCAAGTCATTCTCTAGCTTCAGAGAAGGTGAGATTAATAAATAACATTTGTAATCCTTTTGCAACCAATTTATGTAATGGAACTTGTAATAAATAATCACATTTAACACAAGCATTCATCAAAACCAATTTACGCATCATTGTGTTCACTCCGTGTTAAACCACGCATTTATAAGAATAAGTTGGCTTCTCTTCTGTGTCCCCAATTCTGTTTATTAAAGTAAAAATTACTGTTAGCTATGGTAATCGTTTGGCTTTTATAGAGGCGGCGTTGATGTGAGATATGTTGACTCCTCAGCTGCTGCTGCATGACGTATAATTTTGCACAGCGTGTTACTTCTGTCTGGAGTAAGAAGAAATTATTGTTTTTAAAATATAAAACTATTAGTGATAGTTTGTTCTTCTCTTAGAAACTTGTCCCACCTGCTGAACATAATTCTCCATAGGGGAGACTGTGGAGTTCCGTGGCCTGTGAACTCTTAATTATTTGCAGAAAAGAGGCTAGATGCAACTTAGTAAATGAACTTTTCATATTATCTCCCAGTATCTTTTTAAAGTAAGCTTTGAGTTACCACAAGTTTTAGTCAAAATCATCTCTTCAGAGCTGCAGGAATAACTACCACTCCTCTTCATATAGTCTAGGAAATTCTGCATTACACAGGTACTTACCAATATGAGAAGAAGGAAAAAATGGATCCACAGCCTTGTAATAACATAGAAAAATTTAAGTCGTAATTATAGGTAACACAGTAGATGTAAAAAATAAATAAATAAAAGCACTACAAGAGAAAGGCCAGCGATGTGATGTTGTTGTTGGTGTCCAAGGTGGTAAGCTGAATGGCTGATGACTTTTATCCCTTAAAATGTTCATTATTCAATGAAATGAGCCCACTAATATGGCAAAGAGGCCTTCATAAATATTATTATATTAATTGTCTTATTAATTTACCATCCAGGTGGACTTAACATAACCATGAGGCTTATATAAGAATTAGGCAGGAAGGGGCCGGGGAGTTAGCTCAGTGGTTCCAGCGCCTGTCTTGCAAGCGCAGGGACCCGGGTTCGATTCCCCGGTAACCACATAACAATACTGGGTGTGGAGACCCACACCCAGCAGCAACCAGTACCACATACCACAGTGCCGGGCGTGGTGGCTCACGCCTGTCATCCCAGCACTCGGGAGGCAAAGGCAGGAGGATTGTGATGTGAGTTTGAGGCTGAGCTCAGGGCCAGCCTGAACCACAAAGCGAGACCCTGTCTCAAAAAACCTAACAACAACAACAAAAAATTAGGCAGGAAGATCAGTGATACAGGATAAAGAGGAAGGATGTTTAGAGATAGGACAAGGGTAAGATAAGAGAGGCAAGGGTCTCAATCTGCCTTTATTGCTGTAACAAAATGCTGCAGATTGAGTGATATATGAGTAAGATAAATATGCTTCTTCTTGTCCTGAGGCTGCAGAATGCAAGATGAAGGTGTCAGTAACAGTGTCTGGTGAGAACAGGTCTTGGTATCCTAGATGGCTCCTGGATGCTGCATGTCCTCAGAGCAGAAGTTGTAGGGCCACAGAAGCCTCCTTTCCTCCTCAGCTTTTTCCTGTGGATGCAGTTGGATCCTGCGAGCTCTGCCTGAATGCTGTACTTCTTCTTCACTTCTTAGAAGTTACATCTGTTGCATCAGGATTAAGTCTAGCTATGGATTTTGGAGGAAAAATCATCATCTGAAGCATAGCAGCTAGGAAATGAGGGACCCATTGTATTAAAATCATTTCTCAATTTCTCTTCTTCTGATAGTGATCTGCTTTTTATCCATCCCTTCCTTTGCTTTTCAACCTTAGGAATTCCTTATAAGTTGATGTTAGTTTATTTATATAAATGTAAAGTCATCTCTAAATGACTCTTTTTGGAAATACACTTTCTTAAGACATAATAAGCTAGTTCTCAGGAAACTGAATGTACTCTTTTGTACCCTAATAGACAACCTGAATCTGCCATTTAATGTAAATTTTGCTTGTTTTATATATCTCTTCCTCTAGCAGAATGAAGTAGTTTATTTTCTGTCTTGTTTCATTTATGTTAGTACTACTTGCCCCCAAACACTAAGTGCCTTAAGGATATAGACCATGCTTTTCTGGATCCTTCAATAGCTTTCTGTATTTTTTAAGGAATACAAGTAGCTTTTTTCCTTTATTGAGTTTACTGGTATATTTTAGGTATACATTATGATCACATTTAACATTGAGAATTTATACCTATAACATGATATGTCTTGATTCTCATTTTTTCCCATTCCTCTCCCCCCTCGACAACTCCTCCACCCCATCTACATAAGCTTTGTTTCCACTTTTTTTTTTTTACTGTTGAATGATGGATTAATAATGTAACAAAGTCAGAATTTTATGCTAGGAGAGGCACTAACTTTTCTTTCAATCTAGTAAGACTGACATTATCTGATACAAATGCCAACTTTGGGATGAAATTTCATATAAGTTATCTTCCAGACTTTTGCAACATTCCAATAGATTGTATACAACTAGAAAATTATTCCTTTTTTTTTTTTTTTTCTTTTTTTGAGACAGGATCTCACTTTGTAGTTCAGGCTGGCCCTGAGCTCAACCTCAAACTCACATCACAGCAATCCTCTTGCCTCTGCCTCCGAGTGCTGGGATTACAGGCGTGAGCCACCACACCCGGCACTGTGGTATGTGGTATGTGGTACTGATTGCTGCTGGGAGTGAGTCTCCACACCCAGTACTGCATGTGGTTAACTGGGGATTGAACCCGAGTCCTTGCACTTGAAAGACAGGTGCCAGAACCACTGAGCTAAATCCCCGGCCCTCCATTTTCTTTTTTTAAAAACAACTTTAACTAAAAATTTGCATACCACACAATCCACAGACTAACTGTGAGACACAATAGATTGTGGCACATCAATAAAACTATACCCATTAGGGTACTCATCGATTTTGTTATCTGAAATCAAAGCCCTCTACTCTAACCCCATGTCAGCCCCTTCCCCTGTACAGTATGTCATGTATCATTTGCTTCAGGATTTATGTCAAAAGTTTTTGATATGTATCTGTTGATGAAAAAGTTCTATTTATTGAATGACACCTAGTTTCAAAAATAAATCTCACTCCCTTTTGAAATGGATGAGTGCTAGTATTTGGATGGGCCAACTTTTCTATTGCTGAACAAAATACACAATATCTGTAAGTTAAAGAGGAGAGTTAGTTGGGCTCACAGTTACAGAGAGTGTAGTCAGGAGTCTGCTGGCTCCAAGGAAAGCAGGTCATGGGAGGTCAGGGTGGAGCTCTTCAATTCATAGTGTGTTTACAATGATACCATGCCAGAGAGGAAGGAGTCTGGGACCAGAAACAGCCCAAGGTCATACCTTCCCATCCTACATACACGCCCAGAATTGTGCTTGCCTAATTCCCTATGTAACTCCCAAACCAGTCAAGTTGATAATAGACCCTGTCACACTCTTGTCCTCAGCCCTTATTTCATTTTTTCTGTGGTATAAAACATACATCCTGATTTCTCATGCCTTTCAAAGACAATGGCTTCTACTTTTGAGTTATAGATGCTAAGTCTGTTTTGTGATGTCTGTGGGCTCTGTAGATACCCAAGGATAGCATAGCTTTGATAGCATAGAGAAAGGCTGGTGACAGAGCTGTGGCCTTGGCCACACCTCACCTCATACAGATGTTCCTGGGTCACCCCATAATCCATGAGCTCGGATGCCACATCATAATAGATGTATTTATTGTTCCCACACAGATTATAGGAAAATGTGATTGTGCCAGAACATGTCTCAGGGAGGAAAGGCCAGGTGTGCATCATACATGGATGCACAAGGCAAAGAGAGTAAGAACAATTCCTCAAGCACCCTTAAAACCTCTAAGTAGAGACTTTTTTTCTTCCTAGAATTTCTCCACTGATCAACAGCTATAATTACTTTCTAGGGTTTTAATTTGCAGAAGTGGTGATAACATTAGCTACCTATTGCGCTAACCAACAGTAAACACATATCTAACACACAATTCGAGCAACAGGATGTCCACGGCAGTGGCCTCAAGCGTGGCGGAGGCGGCAGTATTATGGATGTGAGAGATGTTCCTGGAAAGTCAGGCCAGAATCTCTTTCCTTAGCCCTGTGAGACTCAGTGAACTGCCTGGGTTCTTTATCCTTTTTATTTCATTAAACTAGCAGGAACCATGGACTGCTACAGAGAATCTTGAACATCATACAGTACTGTGTAACCCAGGGCTTGAGGGGAGAAGAAGAAAAACTAACCTGGCACAAAGACAAGGAGGACAACTGTAAGAAGCAAACTTTTTTTGACAGGTGAGTTTCTTCTGAGCTCGGCCATTAATCCCGGTGTCATCAGGCATAAAAAGGCTTCCTGAGGAAGGTGTAAGAGCTGAGTGGGGTTCTGGTAATAGCGCAGGGCAGTGGAATACAAATGTGTTCTGGGGGCCTTTGGAGCCTCCCTCTGCCCGCCTCTCAACTTCCCCTGAAACCTGCTTCAAATCTTTAGTAAAACAAGCTCTTTTTCTTTAGAGCTGAAAATAAGACATTTAATCTCTTTGGGAGATAGCAAATTCACAGAAAAATTGAAATATTTTTATTTATTGATTTCTTTTTTTTAATGTGTACTTCCAAAGAGGGAAGACTCTATAAAGAAAATGAGATGTAAAGAAGAGAGAAATTTAAAATCCCCTGTCCCAAACCTTGTTAAGAAAAAGAAAAGCAGCATTTCTTTCTACATGTATTGTTTTATTGCTTCATGACTGACTTCTACATTTCCAAAATGTCACTTAGTCTCCCCTACCTGGCATTACTCCAATTTCCTCCAGCTGCATCCACGGGGTGACCTTGTCTCTATGGTGGTCTCTGTCATACTGGCTAACTTCAGACCACCCTCAGGTGGTTTGTTGGCTTCTTTGCTGCTTTCTCATTTAGCCTGTCCCCGAAATAATGCCCCCTGTGTGCTTGGCCTTGTCACACACTGCCCTTTTCTTCCCAGTATTTACTCTCTCCTTCTGAGATCGGTCTGCACCCCTCTCTGCCATATCCTGCCATGGCTGTGGGCTTCCCACCTGGCCTGTGATTCTCCCCACGGGTCTTTTTTGAAATCATAAAAGTGTGCTCGGGCTCAGAAGCAGTGCTGCTCTTCCTGATTTCCATCAGTTGCTAAATGACATTATGTTAACACAAGAGCACAAAGGTTCTTCTGTGCAAGGTCAGATTTAAGATAAATTCCCCACTGATGAGATTGCCACCCCAGACCTTCTTTGATAGGTATTTGAAAGCCACTGCTGAATTATGATAGTGGTCTCCCCAAATGTCCCAAATTTATTGACACTGATGCTGACATTCACTAAACTTCTTCTGCTAAAACATAATAAACCACGCAGTGGCACGCACAAAGGGAACCCTTTTATGTGTCCTGTGACCTGCCCTGGCTTTGTATGTGTTTAAATCTCAATCATTATTTAGAACCACAACATCCTTCTTAAATCTCAATTCTCTAGGCCAGTGATAATGGGTTTTAAATTCTGGCAGTTCTCCCTATAAAATACGTTACATTAAGTCAATTATTAAAAATTTTATATCTCATTTCTCTCAAAGGTAAAAGAATAAATGGTATGCCATGATTTATCTGATACTTTGATGTAAGAATGAAAATTTAAATGGCATAATAACTTCCCTATTACTATTATATGCTAAAACAAATGACATATATAAGTTTTCTGTATTAATAGAGAAGCAGGTTTATTTTCATAGAGATGGTATATTTCACTCCAATAACAAAGGCCTAGAAAATAAGATTAAGAACATTTAAAACTCACACCAGAATTAATATGCCCATTGTATCACGTGATTCTATCAATGGGGAGAAAAACTGTAATAAGCAAATCCCCCCATTTCCAGGTGGTATATTAATAGAACCAAATTAATTGCATTTATTTTTTTAAATTAAAATTTATTCTCATACACAAAAGCACAAAATTATAGATGTTTATAGAGTACCCAGTGTGTACATGTTTGAACTGTGTACATTTAAATCAGTCTAACTATATCTATATATTCAAATATATATCATTTGTCTATAATGTAAATAATTAAAAATCATTTTTTTAGTTTTTAGAAGAGTTTCATAATTATAGTCACTTTATATTGCATTCTTACTTCCATCTGACTGTAAATTACTGATCCTTGACCAATCATTCTCAATCTCTACCTCCTCTCTCCGCTGCTTAATTATCTCTATTTTAAATGTGGATTTGAAAAATGCCTGGGGTACAAAAACTCACTACCCAAATCAATACAGCTGATAAATAGTGCCGTGGCATTTATTGGAACCATAATTTCCAGGAATAAACAGACGCTTCCACTTTCTCCCATACACTGAGATCTATGTGGTATGACTTTCGAGAAGATCGCTCTTCATCAGACCAGTTGACTCTTTGCTCTGTTCTCATCCCCTTCATGATTTTACTCTAGGCCCTGAGTAAATTGAGTTCTTTCTTGTGCATAATTGCTGGGATATAGACATTCGCTCTGTCATTTCTCCTTCCTCTCCTAATCCTTTTCTTAAAAGCAGTATGTGCGTCAAAAACACAGTCTGCTTTAGCATTTGGGAGCCTTGTGACACAGTAGAAAAATGCCTGCTGTCTAATGTCGCTGTTGGGTATAAATGAGGCTGATGTATTTTGGAAACTGCCTGTCCAAAGCCACTGTAGTTTGACTAATGGATCTGAGCAGCGATGTCAATCTTACTCTCTTCGGAGCTCGCAGATGCTCAATGGCAAAACAGTGGTTCATTTTCCTGGGAATCCAAGTAGTAAAATGCAATAGTCTAAAAGCAATTTGACATGGACACAACATTCTTTTTCGAGCTCTGAACACTCCAAGATCAGAGATGAAAACGTTTCGGAAATTCAGAGTGTCTATAGCTAGTGTCTTTTACCTGTTTCTACATATGGAAGAGTGAAAGAACCTCCTACCAGCCCAGACGTGACTGGCCTTTTGGTCTACAAGTTGTCCCTGTGGCTTCCTGAGCTATCAGCAGCTGCAAAGCTCTGTTGTCCATCACAAGGGTCCCGTAGGATCCCACAAGGTCATCCCCAAGGACTCGTCTCATGACTGAAATAGCTGATCCGGAATTATGTCTTTGATGGACTAGAACATTCTGAAATTGTGTGCTTAATTAGTGTTTGACAGAGCTCAGATCCAGGTGAAGTACGGCCCAGCTTCTATGTCCGCCAAGAGCAGGATACATATTAAGTAAGCATATTTATTTCCCTGGATTGACCCAATATACTTTTAGTCAAGTTAATTTTCAATATATAATAAGTGATTGCACATTTAATAAAAGCATCAATATTTCTGACTTATTTCATTTAAAATACCAGAAGCTATACAATAGAAAATCAACTTCCTGGCAAGCAGTGACTGGAGAGATTGGGAAGTGTTTCCCCATTTCCTGGGTGCATGTCCCCCAGTTCCTCAGTCCTTATGACTTCTTTTGTTTTCCTAGGAATGAGGAGGAATTTCTCCCACCACAGTCATGGCCCTGGCACTTGGCACTGTCCTTAGAATTGGGAAAAGGCTCTGGACACAGATATCTAGCAAAGGTGAAAGAAGAAGAAGAGGCAGAAGTTGAAAAACACAATTGGGCTCATGGATAATTTTTATAGAAGTGAGATGGGCCCTTGTCCCTGTCACTCTCAGTTCGACAAAATTTACTAATCCATAGCGATGTGTTCTCCTCAGGATTTCCCTGAATAACTAAAAATGTCCCACTTTCTTATTATGATTTGTGCAACTTCAGCCATCCATGAACTGACAGGAGGTGGTAAAACAATTGTTTGGCAGAGAGCTGCCAGAGACCATCCATTGCTCAGGAGATTTAAAAGCTGAAATGGGAGGCTATGTAAAGCTGGTGTTGCTGCAGAGCTGCAGCAAAGATGTGTTAAAAGCAGAGGAATTATTTATGCTAGAGGGAAGAATTACAATAGGACACAGAGGGATTTGGGCTGATGAATTCAAAATGGAGTTGAATTTAGTATATACTTCCTTTTGCTAATGTAATCCAAATGCCTCAAGGAGTAGTAGGCTGGAGATATTCAGGATGCAGCCGGAGCCCTCCCCACCCCCGTCAGGATTAACTGAGATCTTTGAGCTGGTTTTCTGTTGTGTGTGTGCTGGCATGGACAGCCAGGGCGGAAAGCATAGAAGTGTGGGAAAGTGCTGTAATTCCAAGCAATGTCCTAATGTTCAGACGTCAGAATGATGTCACCCTAAGCTGAGAGGTAGGCAATGCAAAGGAGCATCATGTACAAGATCAAATCAGGCAGAGGCTCTTCAACAAAATCCCCTTCTCACCTCGCCCCTTTCCCTTCTTCTCTGCTTCTCTTAGCTCTCAGCTCCCTGTGGAGCATCCACAGACGTCTCCCATTTTGTCATCTTTCCATTTTTCAAATGAGACACATTAAATTTAATATATGGATTGAATTTCAACATCTAAATTTGCTAGAGGCTTAACTTACGGTTTCGAGTATAAATACACCTTAAAATAGTTTTTCTTTTTCTAATGTTCATTCAGATTCTTTGCCTCCAACATCTTCTCTTTCCTGGCTGTGCCGCGATGATTTCCTACCCTCATCTCTATTTCTGCTTCTTAAGTTAACATGAGATTGAAGTGGCGGAGGAAAAAATGAAAGAGGGGAATGTGATGGAAGAGTTAACATAGATCTCAAGTAAGGCTTTTCAATCTCCATCTTGTTTTCTTGATTTAAAAAATGTTTTAATTCTTTATGGAGAAATCCAGGTACAAGGTCTGTGAAAAACATACGATTAATATTTGTATTTTAAAGAAAAACTGCAGTAAAAGACACACTGCCATTAATTCCTCTCAAAAGACTCCCTCTTCTTCAAACACTTAACCTACCTATCATTCTTGCCACTTCCAAAGACAGATCTTGAGGTCCTATGTTTGGTTGTGTTGTCATGGATACCTTGATGTCCTGAAATAGCTGAAATGGTCACTTTCACTTTGAGGAAGTGTCAAGAAGTTGCAGAAAACCAGATCTAGTGAGTGAAGAGGAAAGGATATTTGTCCTTCCTTACAATCCTGCTTTTCTTTCTGGGTGACAAAAGAAGCTTTGGTCAGACTTTGTAGAGATGCCCTGGAAAGGAGACCCTGCCCCCCCACCCCACCCCCACACCCCCACCCCCGCCCAGAATGCTCCAGAGAGTGGCAAGCACAATGGGACAAGAGTGCTCAAAGCTAAGGGAGGGTCGTGGGAGGGGGTTAATGGTTAATGACCACATGTCTTCAATTGTAATACATTGTTTTTAATTGGGAAATTCATTATATTTTATCACTGCCTTTTATGTGATACTATACAATTTATTCAAATGGGAGAACTTTTGTGAAAAGTAATATAGAACTGAAATACAAACTTAAAGTCCATATTGAATATTTAGCTGTTTCTCCCTTCCAGTTAACTTGGAGAACAGTAGGAACTTGGGGGTGTCCAGGTTAAACACCACACTGCAGCAATGACTAAAACAAATTGTGTCTCCCAGTGGCTGGTGAAGGGCAAGTGTAAGGAATTAGAAGGAAGCTACAGAGCTCCCCATCCCGAGCCACTTGTCCATGGTGGGCAGTTATTGGCCTTGACTTGAGTGGAAGAGCTGTAGGTCTAGAGAAAACAGCACTCTTCAGGGTCAAGGAGGGTCAAGTGAGACTTAGATAGTACAGAGAGGGCAGGAGATAGTTGAATCTACAAGTGTCTAGAGAAAATAATATGCTCAGCCAAGTAAAGTTCTCTATCTGGATATTATCAAGAAATGAGTTGTGCAAGAGTAGGTGATACAGGAAAGAAAGAACCACACATATTTTTATACTGCTCATATTTCAAAGCCGAGACACTATTGAATACAAGAGTGAACCAAAAATATCTTAAAATTCATCTTAAATATTGGCAAGATAGAAAGGACAGTGTTGGTACCTGGATAGCAGAGGAGACCAAATAACAGACAAGTCAGTACTGTGGTGAAGCACAAGGTCAGCTTGACCTTGAAGATTATGAACACCAGTCCCCTCACCTGGACAGGGTCAGTGGCTATGGTCTAGCAAAGTAGAAAACTGAGTCAAAGGATTTATACTGTTATTTTATTTTATGTTATTTTATGAAATATTTTATGAAAATATTTTCATATTTATGAAAATATGAAAAAATTATGTTATTTTATGAAAAATTTCTAGAATATAAGAAACTGTTATTTTATGAAAAATAAAATTTTATTGTTATTGTTATTTTATGAAAAAATTCTAGAATATAAGAACATATTGCAAGATGTTGAAAAAAGCAGAAAAACTCCCATTAGCAAAAAAAAGAAAAAAAAGTCAATGTATTTGGAAATAGACATGGCCATGTATTCAATTTAGCCAATCCAGAATTAAGCAGATCTATAAAAATATGTTAAATAATTCAAGATGAATAAAGAGAGGAGGTACATTGGAAGGAAATTACAGGTTCTAAAATTTAAAAAGAATGTAACTAAAATTTTAAAGTTTGAACTTACATTTAGGAACAAAAAATTATTGAATGGATCATATGGCAAATTATAGGAGAAAAATTCAGTAAACCTAAAGATGGATCAAAGGACCATCCAACTGAAGGGCAAAGTGAGAAAAGGTAGAAAACATAAGCAGACCACCTATAACTTCTGGGAATTAAGTCTAGTCCATTGGTGTTTGGAAAGTTACATGGAGAAGAAAGAAGAAAAGAGGCACAGACCATGTTATTAAATAATGATCAGCTTTTAAAATTTGACAAAATATCATTAGGATTTAGACCTAAAATGTCACCCCAAATTCTCCTCTATCGAGACGTGCAGCTTTTGTAAAGGGACTGGCTCGTGGGGTGCTGTGCTTCTCGAGGGACTAATCCATTGAGGAGTTCGTGTAAGCGCTGCCAGGAGCGGATCCTTTGGAGGAGGAGCCCCGGAGTGAGACCTGGAGAGCTGTGTGCTGGTCCCCTGCTCCTCCCGCCTCCCTCTGTTTCCCAGTGACCGTGGGCTCAGCAGCTGTGTCCGCCATGCTCTCCTCTGTGCTCTGTCTGCCCGTGAGCCGGCTGGCTGTGGACAGAACCCACAACAAACTGAGCAAAATAAACCTCTCCTACTTTAAATTGCAAGAGCTGGGCATTTTGTTCCAGTAATACAAAACTAATTGACATAAATATCAACACGTGGATCTAAAAATGTAACAAGTCTACAGAAGAATTAAGAAAACTGAACTTTGCCATATAACAGTCACGTTGCTGAAGACTAAAGGTGATTAGAAAAATCTTACAAGCAACTACAGGGTTAAAAAGTAAATGTTATGTACAAAGAAAAAACTAGAATAATTATTTTTAGTGATTTAATATAATAAATAATTCTACAGTTTTTGTTTTTTATTATTACATATTTGGAGCACATAATAACTGTATTCCTGTAGAGAGTTGATATAAAAAATGTGAATTATTTTTTAGATAATTATCAAGTGAAAAAAGGATCAAGACAGGGAGGGGTGAAGGATGGAGGGGGAAGAGGGATACCATAAAAATTATATAACTGACTGCTCATCAAAAATGCCGCCAGCCAGGAGACAGAGGGTTGTCTGATTAAATATTGCTGAAGCCACGGAGTGAATAGGTAAAGCTATGCTGTGGAGCCCTCATGTATTTCTGGGATAGCTGGAAAGTATAGACCAACTATGAAAACTATGTGTGTTTTTCTTTTGTACTTCAACTTTCACTTATCTACAATGCAGACATTAGACTACTAGTTATCTGCTTGAAGAAATAAAAGTATTGGTTCACAAAGTCCTTGTGTTAAAATGCTTATTGTTGAAATTGGAAGCAGTCGCCAGCAGGGGAATGTATAAACCGTGGTGTCGTCATGCAGTGGCACAACAGAAACCACAGAACGGAACAGGCTAAGGGGCACAGACAGCACGGTTGCCTCATAAACACAAGAGTGAAAGGAACTGGAACCAAATGAGCTTGTGCTGTGTGAATCTGATTAGATGAAGCTCTACAACCAGCAACATCGACTTCTAGTTAAAGAAGCCTCAATAGTGTCTACACTTTGAAGGAGAGGCCTCAGAAAGGGGCAGAGGCAAGAAGTGCTCAGTGTCCCATAACTTTCATGTTGTTTCACTTTTCTGAGCCAGTCTCTCTCTGTGCCGCCCAGCCTAGTCTGAAACTCTCAGTCTTGCCCTCTACCTGCCTCTGCGCGGGGTTCCAGGCATAAGCTGCCATGCCCGGCTTGTTCTGTGAACTGACTGGGGTCTGGCATGCTGAAATATACACCTGACAATGCTCATTAAACTGCACCCTTTAATCCTCATAGAGGTTGTTCTGTATTAAATCAAGACCTGAAAGATAAAAGGATACTGTCAGGATTTTTAAAGTAATAACTTTGAAAATTTAGACAAGATGGATCAATTCTCGGACC